>JACEIK010004734.1:105766-123585 GCA_018107945.1 Datura stramonium
TTTTTGCACTTCGGCAAAAGTATACGGAGTTTCATTAAAAACCAGGTAAGTTTGCTAAACTCCAGTCACGACAAGAAAGGGCTCAACGAGTCTTTCAAGAACTTAATGACTCATCACACTGGGCGTAAAATTTAATCTAACCCGACCCAGGATTGGAATTTGGGAAAATTTTAAATTGAATCATAAAAACCCGATTTCTTTTCCTTCTTCTATTTCTCCCCACTAAACTTAAACCCAACACCTTCCACTTCAATTTTCCCTCTTCTTCTTCTTCTACTCAAAACCCATTGAAAAGAACTCCTCGACCTTGCACGCCATTCACTCAAACACACACACGACTGCACTCCGTTTCTGACCAAGCATTTTGTGAGTACTCTTTCCCATGAAATTTTGAATATTTTTGCATTTAAACAAGAATTTTGAGGACCCATGTCGTGAATAAAATTTAATTTACTTCGGGTAATGTTGTGTTTATGTCAATCTGTGCCTCTTGATGTCAATAAACCCTAGGAAGATTTAAACAAATAGATTTGATGGTAGAAACACTTGGGTTGATTTTAATAATGTGATGATTTTGTTTTTGTGTAGTTGAAGTTTAGGAAGAAGATGAAGATGAACATGTGAACTGAAACTCTTGAGCACGAGCTACATCACGAGTCGTTGAATCACCAAACGACTCGTTGTGTAGCTCGTCCTGAGTGGAAAAATTAAGCCAATAA
Source organism: Datura stramonium (assembly GCA_018107945.1). NCBI lineage: Eukaryota > Viridiplantae > Streptophyta > Magnoliopsida > Solanales > Solanaceae > Datura > Datura stramonium. The sequence goes on from JACEIK010004734.1 coordinate 106,486, forward strand.
GGCAGTGTAACTAATGATCGACCTAACGACTCGTTGCCTTTGGCAATGACTCGTTGGGACCAGTCGTCAAGTACACTGGCCAATCTTGAAGGAAGTCCAGTCTGAGATGACGAGTGACCTCACGAGTCATTGCCAGTGGCAACGACTCGTTTAGTCACCCGTCAGGACCACTGGGCACTAGCCCAAAAATGATTTTAGTTTCATCAAATCTTGCATGCTAACAATGTTTCCACAAGTACAGTGGCTCCAAGAGGTATACCAAAGAAGGGCCCAACAAAGAAACAAACACCTGAGCAGTCAACCTTTATACCGTAGACTACATGATGATCTGTCCTCCTCTGAAGAGTCAAGTGGATCTGAGGAAGAATATGACATATCAGAGGAGCAATTAGTAAGGAGACCCAAAAGGGATAGGGCTCAACAAACTTCAATTTCGATAGCCCTGGTGGATGCTCCCACTCCACTGGCAAGGGAGCTGCCCAATCGCGCTGATGAGAATGCTAGGGCCGCTACTGCACTTTTTCCTGAGGCTCCCACAGCTGGGCAAAACACAAAGAGTTGATGAATCATATGCTCAACAAGGGGACTCTGATAATGAGTTTACTGAGAGCTCGGACACATCAAATGAGCAACCAAGAAATGTGCGAAGATGGAGTGTCCATGGCATGCGGGCTATATACAACAGAGATATTGCTCCTAATGAGAAAGGCAATCCAAAGAGGAGCATATACGAGGAGCCGAGGCTGGTCACTACAGGGATTAAAGATCTTCCAGAGCTACAAGCAGTGTTCGATAAGTACAGATTTGGCTGGTTAACCGAGCCATCAGGTAGCTATAACCCATGCTTAGTCCCAGAGTTTTATGAAGCATATGCGGCCATATTGCAACGATTGGCATGAGGGGGCCAGGATCGGAAGAAGAGGCCCGCCTTAAATCAGGTGTTGGTGAGAGAGACTCCGGTTGATATCTCTGAGCGGACAATCTCCAGGATGCTATATGGGCTAGATTATCAGGCTCTGATGAACACGACAGATTTCGATCACATGCTATCTGAGCTGAAGAAAGTTAGAACCAAGAAGTTAAATAGGTAGGAGCGTATCCAGTAGTATACTAGGATTTCTCGGATCATTGCTACGAGAGGTCCTCTAGTTGAATGGCTGCATAGTACAGAGTCGCAGATAAAGAAGGCCACACTGAACTTTCAGGCAAAATTTTGGTGGTCACTGGTGCGGCACAGGCTGGTACCGACCAGCAATGACAACATCCTTTCACCCGACAGAGCAGCTTTGGTAGAAAGTATAATGGAGGGGTATGCCATAAATTTCTCGTGATACATTGCTGAGAATATTAGAGAGCGGGCAATCAATAACGGTACTACCATTCCATTTCCATGTTTGATTGATAAACTTTATCAGGAGTAAAAGGTTTCGATACTACCATCAGTGGACCAGAGAGTAGTGGTTAAGAAGATTACTAATATTGGGTTGATTCGAGATGATACAAACCTTGTATCGAGGGCAAGGACTCAAGCAGCTGCATCCACTGGAGAGACAATATTAGTAGAGGCATTTGGCAACAGGATGCAGACTGATGCAACACAGTTCACTGAGTTGGCAGCTGAGCCTATGGAGGGCAGAGAGACAGGTAGCTAGCCTGAGGCTACAGATGCAGCTGATACCTCCACACCTACCGATGTTCTTGAGTCATCATCTACTGCAACAGCCCCGAGACCACCAGTTGCGCCTCCACGAGCCACCATAGCCGGCCTAGTTACGGTTTCACAGGAGTTCTTAGTTGATATGGCTAGGTGGCTAGCTAAGGCCGAGAAGTAGTAGGCACACATGGATCTATAGGTTAGAGTTTTGATGGAGAGGGTAAAGTTGTGGGTGTCAAAGGAGTTAGAGACATTGTCTAGTTCAGTGCATGACCGACTGGACGCTTTTGAGAAGAGAATGGAGGAGCGCCTTGCACAGTTACAGGCGCTGGAGTTGTCTACATGGTACATAGTGCTAGGAGCACTCAGATCTGAAGTGCGGGACTTGGCTGCATGACAGGTAGCTATAGTACCTCCACCGGTACTTCCCATGATAGTGGACGAGTTTGAAGAAGAATTGCCACCGATTTTCGACTTTATCATAGAGGAGCTGGTGGCACATGATAAGGGTAAGAGGCCTCGTGAGGAGGCAAGTTTTGATGATGATACTTATCTACTTCGTCAGCAAAAATGAGAGTGGAGTGAGACGGAGAGAGTGTTGCATGAATCGTGAGAGAAGGATCGACAGAGAGCCGAGACTAAGTCAACGAGAGTTCATGGAGAGGGAATGAGCTTCGTTGGATCTGAGAATGCACCGGTTCAATCTGGTAATATTGGTGATGACATTGGAGGCGTATCTACACCCTCCACCAACCAGGTAGCTGACACCTAGGTCACACAAGTATGTTCTCTATTTCCTTAGTTTTGTTTGGTATATATGCGTAGAGGAAGATGCATGCTTTCTTGATGGGGGTGGGGAGGGATACCTGTGCATTCTTTTTGCTGAACATAACCCGAGGGTTTTTCTTACCGGATATGTTTTCCCTCGAGTTTTCCATATCTAGTAGAACCGGCATGTTTAGGATTTTATTTTATGTTTTTTGTGTTAGTTGCAAGAAAGTAGGAAAACTGAAGGCAATCAAGAGCTGAAATTGTTGAAAATAACTATTGATTGATAATTTGATACCCCTCCGAAAAAATTTGTATATCTGTATGTGAAAGTTGACAAGTATGACCTTTGTGAATCTTTGCATGGCATTGAAACTGTGAACATGTTTACCATTGTATGGTTGTACTTGAACTAGCGATTGTGTACTTGAACTAGCGATTGGTAGAAGTGATGATGTTGACCTGTGCTATGTGTGAGTGAGGTCTAATAGCTGAATTCGTTTGTGTGCTCACCCAGAACTTTCCTGGTCAGTCATGTCGAGACATAGGATAGGAAACTAGGAAAGGATCATTGGCCATTTTTGATTTATGAGTCCACTTTAGCCTTAAAAGACCTACCAAAAGTGAATAAAAATCCCTTGATCCAAATGTTTGAGCTTAAATTGACCTTTCTTTTTGTTTACACCAGTTCACTTGCCTGATTTTATTATGAATGAACCTGTTTTGGCCCTGGTCCCTCCTTGGACATTGTGAACCTCAAATCAGGAAAATCGCCTAAGTTGAGGGTGTCTATTATAGGGGTGATTAAGAAGAGTCGGATGGAAAGAAAATTGGGTAATCAAAAAGGAAAAAACGGGTGTGGTAGCATAATGAAAAGAAAAGAAAGAAATAAAAATTGTTGTCGAAAAGCAAGAAAGGAAAAGAAAAAAATGTGACATCAATGAGTGTTTAAATAAAGAGAAACCGCATCCGTAGTTGAAAAAGCAAAGAAAAAAAAGAAGCAGTTAAAGGAAAAAGGTAGAAAATAGAAATAAAGGTGAAAAGTGGAGTCAAGAGGTGTGTAGTGCCAAGGAGGGTTGAGCTACTAATTCCATATGTACCATACATGAGCCCAAACCTATGTTACAAGCCTAGAAAGTCCTATAGTGATCCTAGCTACTTGTCCGAAAATTGAGGTATTGAAAGTAAAGGCAAGCTTATGGTATTGTATGCACACAGTTCGAATTTCTTTGTGAGAGCGAGTGAATCTTACCTAGTACTAAGAGAAATATATAGAGTTAATCAAATACGCATGTGTGAGTGTGGGACTTCTTTGAGGTGAGAGCATTTGGTCAATAAAATCATCTGCAAATTGTCTGGGTCAGTGTTATAGATTTATGTGTGTGGTTGCAAGTGACAGTATTTTGCCATGTCTTGATTCCTCTGCGTCATGGTTGGAAATTTTGCATACACATAGTGATTTGAGTTGATACGATGAGGGAGGGGTTAGAAAATATGAGTTTGATGTATAAATATGACTGCTGTAATTTTCCTAGAGTTCTTTTGATTGAAGCGTCGAAGTAGTCTAGTTTGTTTTATTTTATTTTGTTTTTGCCTAAGGACATGCAAAAGTTATAAGTTAAGGGTGTTGATGTGTCGTGATTTTACGACACTTTCGATGCTTAAAAACAAGAAATTATGCACATTCCAGATATGTTTATATAGGTATGATGTGTTTTGTTCTTAATGTTGCAGGAAAATAGGTTCGGAAGTGAACTGGGCAAATTAATGCTGAAAATAACTAAAAGGGTGAATGCCAGGCAGTTCACGGGTCATTGGCAGGAGGCACGACTCGTTGCTTAAGGCGTGGAAAAAGTTAAAGTTCGAAGAAGAAGACACAGTGTACCTGACGAGTTGATGGAACGACTCGTTACACCTTGTAACGAGTCGTGAGGTCAACCATGAAGGCTGAGAGAGGAAATCTTAACAAAGTGACCTGTGTAGTTGACGACAGACATAACGAGTCGTCACATGAAGGAACGACTCATTGGCAGATCACTGGGATCAATAATAAGGTGCAATGTACTTTTGGAGGAATGAGACCACGAGGGACCTAACGACTCGTTCTCAGGCACGACGAGTCGTTAGGTGGTCCATTGCCACGACTGGGTACATTGCTGATGACGACTGTTTTAAGAAAGGCAGACTCGTCAGAAGGCCAAATGAATCGTCACCAAGCCCGTTGCCACTGCTGACCCGATTTCCAGTTTTAATTAGGAAAAGGATTTCTTAGAACTACAAATACACAGTTTAGGTTTATTTTTAAAGGACGGTTATAGTTATAGTTTGAGAATAATTCATAGAGCCGATTTTATTAGTTTTCAAGAAGAATTTTGGTGTTGTTCGATTGTTCTTGAATAAAGAAACAAGTTGAAAAATTTTGTTCTTGAATTTGAGGATCAAAAGCAACAGTGGAATTTATTCATCAATTTTGGAGTTTTATTCAATCTACGTGGTTTTTCTTCTACAATAATTTGTAAGTTGCAATTATGATTTATTCAATAATTTGTGATTGTGACCATACCAACATGACTAGCTAAACCCATAACTAGGTTTGTGGGAACCAAGACGAATTAACACACATAGGTAAAATACTTAGTGACTCTTGAACTAGGTTTTATGCATGTATTCTTTTTCCCTTCGTTTTGATTGATTCTTGACGGTTGCAAACGTTAGGACTTGCCTTATTCTTACTTACCGGACCAAGGAGGTAATGAATGGAAAAAGGGATTAACAACGGAGATTTAAGGCTATCAACCCTCATCTAATAGCTTGAACTTGTCTAGGGATAGCTAATCCGATATTAAGGGTAAGGGTCAACTAAAGTACACCCGTATACGGACCAAGTTGCGTGGTGATAATTATCTAGATAGGGGACCAACCATCTAGGTGAACCTAACTTACTAATATTGCATGTTAAACACCGGAATAGATCACTAGTGTGTAAGCCTTGTGGTTATGAAATCTTGTGGAACACAATCCTAGTCAAGTTGTTAATTGAATACAAACCGAATTTGATTTCAGAAGTCAGTAATTTTTCTTTTATTTATTATTCTATATTTTCCCCCCTTTCAGAAATAAATAACTCAATAGTAACAGTTATTCGCATTAACTTAAGTTCTTACCATATTCCCCGTGGGATCGACCTTAACCTTTGCTGGGTTCTATATTTGATCGACCGCTTATATCTTAATTGCGAGGTGTAATTTGGGCGACATCAATATGATAAGCCATCAACTGGACGATGATCCATCAAGTCGCCCGTGGAAACATAAAACATGTATGTACTTTTTCTATATGCTGTAAAAACACCTATTTTGAATCCAAGGTGTTACATTCTCCACCTCTCCCGGCGGTAGAGCATGATTTTATTCAAAACAAAATAAACTAAATTTATATTACTAGATAGAGCCTATGCCCAAATCCGGGGCAACGACACTGTAAAATTTCATCATTGCTCAAATCTAGTACAACTTTGGAAGTGTAAACAGTCAATGCAAATATAGTACCCAATAGAGAGTTGGGGTCGAATTCATAGGGACTTTGGTAGACCCAAACTATCTAGCACTTTTCAATTCAGATTTGAGAGTTCAGAGACTATTCGAATTAGGATTAGGAGAAATATAACTAAAACTAAGGAATGTAAATTGCTTGAGTTTGAAATCAAATAATGAGAATACTAGGAAAACGACCTCAATTTTGGATTGACCCCCCCTAAATCACCCAATATGGGATAATTAAAAATAGGCTATTGTTGAACATGTAAGAAATGAAACCAATAGGTATCATTCTATAAAACAAATGGTGTCAATCTACCTCAAGTTTATCAAATTAAAGAGAGCTCCTTTTACCTAATCACATTTTGCCAATTGAAATTCATCATATGTCTAGTTGAATCCATTAAACAAGGGTTAGATCTTTGAGCTATGTTGATTGATGCTAAACCAACTTAAATTGGCTTTTTCAAGCATAATAAAGGTAATTGGGCAGGATTGAATGACTTTCATCATCAATCACACTTTATAATTCACAAATCAATCAAATGTTCTTAAGCCCACAATCAATTTTACCTAATTGGGATCATTAGGGTTCACAATCCTAGATCTAGGTTTAGTTACCATAGCAAGAAGAGAAGAATAAAGTAAAAAATTGAACATTCTTACCAATAAAATTGCAATTTGGAGAAGAAAACCTTAATTGATCAATTTAAATCTTTAAATTACAAGATGGATCTACTCTCTATGTTATCTACTATGATTTTTTCCATCTACTTTAGTCTAAGATGAAATCTCTATAGTCTATCTCTTAGTATCCCTAAAAAAAGCAAGAGAAATACTATTTATACTAAGCCTCAAAAACCCCTAATTCATTTAAAATCAGAGGTCCCAGATGTGCAGGGATGGACCATCTTTTGGAAGGACGGTTTGTTGTTTAGTTCGTTATTTGATTTTGTAGATTTCCCGTTGAGTGATTCGTCCTTTCATTGACGGGCCATCTTCTAGAAAGACTGTCCGTCCTTCACCTCTTCAGTTGCTGACCACCTATTACTCTCAACTAGGAACACATTGTCACAATTATATGCTAAAACCCGAGGTACATATGTCAATACCAAACAACTGCGAAAAAATCTTTTTTGAAGGCAGCATTATTTTTTCAAAAATCAGTACAAGCATACTAGGAACTCAACGGCCACCACCACCTAAGTCAAAAAATATTTTATTCAACCATAAATGACTCGACTAGTAGGCTGAAAGTTACCTAGCAATCTATCATAGGGCCCACACACTACGATACTTTAACTATATTATTTTTTTAGATTCAACAAAAAGTAAGCCTATCAACAAATAATCATGGCTAAGATAACCCAAAAGGACCCTAAGCTAAGAGAGCAATAACAAAAATAAATGAAAAATCTATATTAAGAAAGTAATAAAATGGACCATTACACGCATCAGTCAACTGAAAAATGCATAATACCATGAAAAACATGAGTTGCAATATCAAACATCAACTAAACAAGCAAATATCCCACAAAGGGCCAAATAACATCCACCCCCACTCAAAACCTGTGCAATGTCCCCAGTGCACATATAAAATAAAATTTAATAAGAAGAGTGGTAGAAGCTCCCTATAACACTCATACTATGCAACTAAAGGTCATCCAAGGGTGACACTTAAGAGCTCTCCTCTATGTCATAAGGTCAACCCTGAATGTGGAAAATTGAGGCCTCCTTAGCTATCTTAAGATCCTCAGCCTCTGCGGGGTCTAGGTCTGGGTCATCCTCCTTTTAGAGGTCTCTCTCAACATTCTCAATCTACTCCTTAGGTAGCCGACCCTTTCCCTTGCAAGTGGAGGGGTAGGAACGAATGGCTGTGCTGGAAGAAGTGAAAGAACCTGATCATGTGACACTCTATAGGTGGTAGCCTTGAGAATTGGAGATGGTGGAGGTGAAAACTGGTCCAGAGCTGTGCGAACTGGAATTACATGTGGCAAAACCTCCATCATATTGGCTATAGGAAATGTTCGATCCACTAATGGTACCCGGACCTCTTCAGGCTACTGCTCTCATATCTGCAATTCTAGAATTGTGGCTCTAGTCTCAAGTAGGTCGGCTCGAAGGCTCAAAATATTGGATGGACTAGCACCCTGCTCTAGTTGGACCAATCTGACATCCAGTGTCCCTGGATGGGAACTCAAAGCCTCATGAGAGCTCCTGATAGCTTCCTCAAGAGGCTTCAATGCCTATTAATAATAGTGGCTACAAAGGCCGGCAGGTCCTCAATCAGTTTAGCTAGTTGCCTCTCCTCCCGGTCAAGCCTAGCAGCTAAGCTGAGTAATGACTCATTAGAGCTTAGGAGAGGTCTAGATGGAGCAACTAGCATTGATGTAGTGGTGCTGGAAGAAGGATGGGCTCCATAGGGAGCGGAATCTAATGGTGTTGTGTCTGATACTGCTGAAGGCTGTGAAGCGAGCTCCTCACTCTAGATACCCTCACTCTTCGTGGTGGGCCCACCCAACAATACTGAGCTAGAATGGCTGGCGGCTGTGACCAATGTGTCATCCCTCATCTTGGTGACCTCAGTCGCCAGACGAGCATCTGTGAATAAATCCTCTCTAGGCAGGATTGGTACACCTACCCTCTAGAAAAGTGCTACACCAAGCATGGAAAAGAAAAGGAGGATTCCATCTGTAGAGCTTGCTCCTTGAGCTCCATAGAGCATCTAGCCAATGTCAATTTTCTTCTTTTCTAATATAGCAACCACAACTAGAGCATGTCCAGAAAAAAATTGTTATCGCTCTTAGTCAGGAAAATCCTGCTACATACCACATTCCACCAAAACTTTGCCTGGAGTCATAGCTCTCTCTTGTAAGTCTTGGGCCCATGTGGGAGTCCCCTAGAAATGACTCTGACTATCCTTTTCTTGGTACCCCCCAAACCCCAAACCCTCATAATCGGCAGTGTCCACCATCTCATAGTCTTCTCCTATTTAGTACTGGTCGATTGCTTTGGGGTTGATATCAACTGATACCCCTCTAATCACCACATACATGAGTGGCTCAATCTGGGATCACAATACTAGCTTGGACCTCAGAAGAATCACCCTATATTAAACATAGAACTCACAAACCAATGTCTGGATGTACTGGTCTGCGGGACGAATAAGGAAGCCCAAGCACTGAAAATACAACTACTTTATAATGTCTAGGTATTGGTCTAACCCAGTAGCTCTAATGGTATGCTCCTTTATAATACCTTGCAGGGCTTCCCCTTGTGATCTATGTGCCCCTCTAAGTATCTGTCTCAGTCACCTGACATTTCCCACCTCCTCCTGAATATATCCTTCCCATATTTTTGCCACTGCTCGGCTGAATCTGCTTGGGGGGATGGGGTATGATTGATCGAGTCCTCTCCTGTATAATCCTTGGAGGAAATATCAATTTATGGCTCACGTGACTAGACTAGTGGCTGCACCTTACCGGTTTGGGACGAAGATCCCAGAGATGGTGTCTCTGTCGATGCCACCCATTCTGAGTGAATGGGTGATACTACTGTAGCAAGTGCGGTGGTCCTCCTGGTGGCTGGAGGTTGGTACTCATACCTATCTTTATCCCTAAGTGGGAACCTTTTTGGTGTACTAGCCTTGCTGCCTCTAGGTGCTGCTCTTTTAGGTGCCATTATTTGTGATTATACAACAATTGGTCAGTATATAGCCATCGAATAATGTGAAATCAGAAAAATAAATGGAAGGGATGGAGGAAAGGATGGGCCGTACTCTTAATAGATGGATCATACCTTGTTCCTTGAATTTAGAAACCCCAATGTTCTGATTCAAAGGATGGTTCAGAGTGCGGACCTTCTTTTGAAAAGGCGGTCCATCCCCTAAGTCATCCCTTGACTTAGTACATTTGGTCCATCTGGTTCAAAAGATGGAAAGACGGACGATCCATCTTTTATGAAGATAGTTCCTCACTTTCTCCGCTAATTGGGGGAATCATGATGTTTGGTCTATTGAGAATTTTTTCTTTTGCAATGTTCAAACATGGGACAGGGAATTATCACTTTGGCAATCCCAAGAAAGAAATCAACACAAATAAGCACAAGCAATAACACAACTATGCCCCATCCAATTCTATAAACTAAATCCAAGTCTTGTCATAATTCGAGAGTGAACCCCAGATCGAGACATGGGACCAAGAACCACGAATAGCTTCAAGATAATCCATGGATCATGGTACATACATAGCATGATTAGTAGCATAATTAAGAAAAATAAAATATGAACATAGTATAAATGGATGTCTTCATATCATAAAGAATAAGTGTAGAGAACGAGTCTTCTATACATAACTGTTTGAAAAGCCTCTAATCATAAGATGTGCTGCTGGAGAAACACCTCCAACTATTTCACTAAGTCTAAAACTAAAAGACATAAGCAAAAGAGACATGAACCAAAATTGTCGTCCTCAGATCATGAGGACTCACCAAAACTGGGGATGGTACTGGACTGAAGCGGGAGTAAGCTAACATCAGGGCTGAGACTGATCAGCCAAACCTATATTATGAGACGATATAACATAGAGTATGTAGTTAGTACTTTGAATGTACTGAGTATGTAGAGAAAGTAAAACACGCTAGTAAAATGGTAGTCTGAAATCATGAATCTAAAACAAGATAGAACATGAGAGTAAGGACGACATGCTAAAAACCATATTCTTGAAGTAATAATACACATGCGTTATTCATCATAAACAAAAACATAATGACCCAATATTTGAAAACAGAAATCATATAATGTACCATACTTAAAATATAAAGTTAAAGCTTATAAACTGATCAATGGGTCAAATACGCTATAAAACATAGTATCGTAAGTCCCGAACATGAGTAACTTAAAATATGAGGAACAATGGGAGACTTCATCATAATCGACACCATCATGATGCCTCAACTATCTCGCTCACGTGGGCAGAGCCGTCCCAAGCTTTCCAAGGCAAGGAACGATTAAGGGTGATATCACTCATGGATTCTCATGGATCCCCGTAAGGCTTAAACATGGATAAATACCTACAGTGGTACGTAGTTATGAGGTTTAGGGATTGCTTGAACCCCTAGCCTACTCAATGCTAAACACTACTTCCAAAAACTGGACATGGCTCATAATCAACATCGTGAAGGCATACTTAATCTTGCATGGACCTTTCTAAATCATGAGAATAATTCCATTGAGTTGGCCATGATAAATACTTGAGTATCATGAAAATGATACATACCTGAATAAATAGTCATAATTGAAACCATAGGCTCATAAGCTTGAAATTAATAAAATCATGCATAATTGGGCAAAATCATCATAAGCTTAAAAGTATAGGTCCATGAGAGATTCTAGTAGAAAATAGGTAATCATAAATCATGAATTTAATTATAAGAAACTTGAATTGATAACAGATCATAAGAGATTTCATGAGAATTGGGTCTAACCCTAGGATTTCAACATAACATGCTTGGAGCCTTGAAAACATGAGATAGGGATAAAATTGGGCATGAGGGTGGAAGAATTTCCTCCATTCATAACCATAAATACCTAGGCTTGAAGAATCTTTAACTTGATTGGAGACCCAAAGGAAATTGAGGGGAATATTGATGACGAACCCTTCTCTTGAGGGGATTGATCTTTACTTAGAGGTGTTAGAAGTAGAATGAGGCTTTAGGATGAATAAAACCCCTTAAAACACCTTTTAGGATCTTAAAATGACTTAATTTAGGAGTTAGAAACTTACAAATTATGAAAATACCCTTAATAACTCCATTGGAAAAATCACACTAGCAGACCCAACGACCTGTTAGGACACTTGACGGGTCGTCACTCTAATCTGTTACCTCTGGAGAAAATTTCCAACCTTTTGATCTTTTCTTGATGCCTCCACTTAACGATTCATCATGACACTTAACGGGCCACTTCACCACTCACTGTGACCCTCTGAAACCCAAGTTTTCACTAATATTTCCCACTTAACAGGTCATATAATGACCCTTCATATCACTTGATGAGTCACTCAATGACTTGTTCCGTCACCTGGTGTAGGTTTTCCTGTTTTCTCCATTTAAGTCCCGGGTCTGATTGTACGAACTTTGGGGTGTTACGGTCCTCCCCCCTAAATAAATATCCAAGCATAGTTTCAATTACCCCAAGTCCAATAGATAGCATAAATCACAGCTAATATTCAAATTTGAAGTTTATTATGAAGAAAAATACCTAGATGAAGCAAAATGTTCTTGTGTGCTCACTGGAGAAGTGCCAAAATTCAGCTGAGTGTGAACCCTAGCATAGCTACATGATTGATGCTTGAAATAATAGCAAGTGTGTGTGTATGTGTGATGAGATGTGAAGCTCACATCAATGGGAAACAATAGAGATTGTTTTGCAAAGAGAAAGATGAGAGAAGGAAAGGGATGAGTAAGAGTAGTAGCGGTCAAGCTTTCCCGTCTAAAATCCTTGTATTTTAAAAGGGGAGAGTGGGTCGAGTCAGTTATGCCCGCAGGTGCCTTTTTTAAAAACTAACCCGATTCACCTTAATGGTCTAACCTAGTTTACATCTAAAAAGACTCATTTGCCTACAACTTTTAAGCACAAAAAATGGTCCAATAGACAGACTGTCTAGGTAGAGTACGGACTGCACATTGGACAGTCTCCTAACATTGCTAAAACCCAAAACCGATTCCAACTAATGGTAGGATGGATGGTTCACCCTTTGTAAAGGCGGTATGTCTTTCCTACCGTCTCTTAGATGCCCAATTTTCCTTCTTTGTTTGGACCATTTTTTCCATCTTTTTAAGTTCACCTGCATACATCAACACCCATTAGTCCCTAAATACTTGATTTCCCCCCCAAGAAGTGCTTGATTTAATGTTGCGGTACGAAGTGGATACTACACATAGTGTAGAATCTCTGGGGTTGCCTCCTAAAAATCACCCGATTTAACATTGTAGCATGACGCATAATACCTGAATCAAGCAAATGGTGAGTTATCCTTAGGATGTGACTTCCTCACATATTTTTTGCCTTTCGATCCACAAAGGTATTTCTTCACCCATTTGGTTTTTCAATCTTTCTCTAGGTGATTCCTTGGATATATTCTCAGATCCACGTACATCATTTTCAGCCACGCTGGCCACACAAATATTCCCAACTCCTATGGGCAATAAGTGACCCTTCTCGTCTTTGAAGGTGATGCTTTCATTCTTGACCCAGAACATAATCTCATGCTTTTCCAAATCCATAAGTGCCTCTCGATTTCCAGAAAAGGTCTCCCAAGAAAGATTTGGATACCCCTATCCACATTGCAATCCAACACCACAAAGTTAGGTGAAAGTACAAAATTTACGAACCAACACATCCTCCACTACCCCTATGAATGTTTTGATAGACTTGTTGGCCATTTGGAGCCGAATAAAGGCGGGATTTAGCATGGATAATTTGGATTTCTTGTATATATCTAGGGGCATCAAATTTATCTAGCCCCGTTGTCACATAAGGCGTGCAAGCAATCATATCTTCCTATTCTGCAAGGAATAGTAAATTCATGTGAATTACCCTTTCTCTCAACACTAGTGCCGGCAATAATGACACTTACATGGTGTGTCACCGGATAACAAACTGCACGGCCTCACACGACCGGCGCAATTGACNCATGTGAATTACCCTTTCTCTCAACACTAGTGCCGGCAATAATGACACTTACATGGTGTGTCACCGGAACCAACTCTTCTTTATTACTTGAAAACTTCCTAGTCACCTACATATTTAGGTACTTTACAAAACCTGTTATCTCTTTGATAGCATCAATAAATGGAACCTGAAGTGTAGCTTCCTTCAATCGCTCAATATGTTTTTCAATATTTGTATCAAGATCTTGGTTTGACAGCCTTATTGAAAAGGGAGGAATAGGCCAAGGAAAGTATTTAGCAATGTCATCCATGCCTCCCTTTGCCTTTCCTTTCCTTTTGGAAGCAATTGAAGCATCTTCTACAATCTCCTCTATCGGTGGCTTCTTTACTCCATCATTAATACTCTCACCAACATATGGCTTCATCAACCCCTCATTTTGATCAACACTCTCATGCACATTTTGAGCTTCTTCACCAACCACATTATCCATAACCTCACCACCCATAGGTTGCTCAATCTTTATAGTCCTAGTGATAATGGTCATACCTAAATATTAGACGTGCCCACATGTCCCTTAGGATTAGCCCCCATATTGCTCAAAAGGTGTCCCTTTTGTTTAGGGTTGTGTTCACGCAAAAGGTCCCTTACTTGCTGTTCTAACTTTGAATGGATGCAGTATTAAATCCAACAATCTTTATTAGGCTCTTTAAGCATGTGTATAACCATTCTTAATTTGCAAGCACCTTTTCTAACATCCCCTTAAGCTTGGAACTCCCTTGCTCCTAAGAAGGTCCATACCTCCAGTTATGAGAACTAGAGGAGGAACCCTTGGTAGGATATAGAGATTGGAGCTCTTGTTTTGATAGTATTGACCTTGACCTTGTGGTTGAGGTCACCATTGTCCTTTATATGAGGAAGGTGGATGCCCTTGATGTTATTGCGAGTGGTGTAGTCTATAATCTTTGGATGTATTGCCAACATAGTTAGCATCTTCAACATGCATGAGAGATAGCTCTTGGTACAGTTGATATTGATATGGAGGAGGTAGACATCCATGCCCATATTGAGCACCATTTAGGACTTCTTCAATAGCATGCACCTTTTTGACCTCAGCCTCGGTCAATGTTTTGGTAAGTAGGGCTATGTTGGTGGCCATGGCCACCATCATTTGATCTCGATCTTGGTTCTCCTTCATTAAGTGAGATAATGAAGGAATACCCACATTTATCCCTCCATTTCGATCTATCCCCTGGCATGCATGGTTATGCTTTTCAATTCAATCCAAGATAACGACAATCTGATTGTGGGTCTTTTCTATGAAGCATCCCCCGACAATATTGTTTGCAACAGACTGTGTCAATGGGTCTAAACTTGTGTAGAACTTTTTAAGAAAAATATTCTAGGATAACTCATGGTTGGGTGACCTAAGTATATACTTCTTGAAACATTCCCAAGCTTCAAACAGTTGCTCCCCAGGGAGATGTCGGAAATAAAAGATCTTATTCCACTGCTCCTCCTTCTGACTTAGCGAAAACCACTTTTTGAGGAAGACATTCACAAGCTCATTCCATGTATGGATCAAATTCAGGGGCAACCTGTGCAGCCACTCTCTAGCTTCCCTGGCCAATGAGTATTTGAATATCCTTAGCCAAATGGAATCACCAGGGACGTTATTCTGTTTGTGAAGGTTACCTACCTCTGAGAAATTCTTCAGATGTTGGTGACGGTCATTGTAAGTGGAGTTGTGAAATTGGCCCTCCGTTTTGAGCATTATATATATGCTACCGTATTTTGAAAGACATAGTTTTCACTCTAGGTAGAATAAGGGCGCTTGCATAGTCAACCTCATTGTTGACTTCCACAATTACATTCTCCACCTCTCCAAGTGGTAGAGCCATGATCCTAACACAAACGAAAAATTCAAAGAAAAAGAGAATAAATAGGTCTAATTAAACAAATGAAATTGATAATTCTAGATACGACCTGTGCCAAAATTCCTGGCAACAGTGCCATAAAATTTGATCACCACCCAAATCCACTCTAGCTTTAGAAGTGTACACAATAGATACCAATATAATACCCAACTGAGCGTTGGGGTCGAATCCACAAGGACTTTAGTAGACCCAAACTATCTAGCATTTGTCAATTCAAATTTGAGAGTTTAGAGACTATTTAAATTAGGGTTATGAGAAATATAATTAAAACTAAGGAATCTAAATTGCGTGAGTTTGAAATCAAATAATAAGTAGTACTATATAAATGATAATTTTAGATAGATCCCCTTAAATCACCTAATATGGGCAGATCGAGAATGGGCTATTAATGAACAACCAAGTAATGCAACCGATTGGTATCTTTAAATAACACCAATGGTGTGAATATACCTTGGTTTTATCAAATTGAAGAGAATTCCTATCTACCTAATTGCATATTGCCAATTGAAATTCATCCTATGTCTAGGTGGATCCATTAAACAAGGGTTAGAGTCTTGAGTTATTGTTGATTGATGCTAACCCAATCTAAATTGGCTCTTTCAAGAACAATAAAGGTAATTGGTCAAGATTGAATGACTTTCATCATCAATCAGACTTTATAATCTACAAATCAATCAAATGTTCTTAAGTCCACAATTAATTTTACAATTAGGATCATTAGGTTTCACAATCCTAACTCCGAATTTAGTTACCCACAACAAGAAGAGAAGAATAAAGCAAGTAATTGAACATTCTTACCAATGAAATTATAATTTGGTGAAGAAAACTCGAATTCATGAATTTAAATCTTCAAATTACAAGATGGATCTACTCTCTATGCTATCTACTATGAACTATTCAATCTACTTTAGTCTAAGATGAGATATCTACAGTCTATCTCTCAACATTCCTTAAAAAAGGAAGAAAATACTATTTATACTAAGCCTCAAAAACCCCTACTTCATTTAATATCAAAAAGCCTCAGGTGGGTAGGGATGGCCCGTCTTTTAGAAGGACGGACCATCCTTTGCTTTGGCAATTAAAATTGGATTATGCCAAGTTGTTGTCCGTCCATTGATTGGCGGACTGTCTTCTATAAGGATGGTCTATCGTTTAGTTCATCCTTGGATTCTACAGATTTCCTGTTGAGTGTTCCGTCCTTTGATTGACGGGCCATCTTCTGAAAAGACTGTCCGTCCTTCACCTCATCAGTTGCTAACCACTTGGAAGTGGTTTCTAGTTCAAGAAGGACCTTTTAGATATTTGGATGTGCGGACCATCCTTCTTAGAAGACAATCCGTCTTTTGCTTTGTATTTTGGGCAGATTTGTGACTTTGGCTCTTCCTGTATTCATTTTATTTGGGTTCCTGAAATATAGAAAAATGAGGTACTTTTGACTTAAATTAGCACCTAAATACATGTAAAACTCTATTAAATAAATCAAATATGTGTTGCAAACTCCCGACCCATTAAATCAGAGCTACATTTGGATAACAG
>JACEIK010004735.1:0-49715 GCA_018107945.1 Datura stramonium
AGTAATACACTAGAGGCAAGCCTATGGTTTATGACACGATGCATGTGAATTCTTTTGGGAGAGAGAGTGAAATTGTGTGTACATGCCCCTGCATGAAATGCTTTAGAGTTCTTGTGATTTAAAAGAGGGGGAAATTCTCTTATGGTGTGAGGGCACATGCTTGACGAAAGAATAAATTTCGTGTCGGATATCTTGGTCACCTAATTTGCATGAGTTTGCCGATATCGAGAGCCGATTCTTGACTCTAGGAGGTCTGGATATGTTAAATGTCATTGTAATGATGATACTATGCATGTTTTCTTGATGATTTGTTATGTAAATAATCGGTATAACCGTAGCTCGGTCACTAGTAATGATGGATACTACGGCATGTTTTCTTGATGATTACGTTATGTAAATAATCGGTATAACCGTAGCCTGAATTGTCGAGCCAAAGTAGCTATGATGGGGTGTCAATTGCATGAGGTGTAAGATTGTTGTTCGAGGACGAACAAGATTTTAAGTGTGGGGTAGGTGATCTGGGCATATTTATATGCCCAAGTGATACTCAAATGCATCGCTTTTGCCTTGTTTATCCAACAATGTTTGTACATTCTCAAGCGTAAATTGTAGGAAAGTGTGAATTTTATACTAACCAACATGATTAGCGCGTTTTCTTTGGCAGAAAACGTACTTTTTATGGAGCCAAGCATGTTGAAAGGAGAAATCTGAGATGGACTCGGGAGCGAGCGAGGAATTGGCCAAGGAAAGCAAGAGATAATGAGGCTCCGTGATGGAGCCGTGTCACGCTGCCATCGCGGATGCATTCTATCCGGAAGATTTAATTGCAAAGATTTCCAGAGAGGGTCCGCGTTCTCGTGCCGCGGGCACGTTGGACTCCAATTACCGGAACTTGACATTCAGTTGAAGGTGCGCGTTCGCACCGTGTCACGTTGGGCAAGGTCAGCGTTACATGTCATGCCACGTTGGGAGTACAATTACCTAGACGGCCAAATTCCAGAGAGCTCTCCGCGTTTGCACCGTGTCACTGAGGCGCTGTCTACGATGCACTCCGTGACACGTTGCTTGTTATTCCGGGAAAAATTCTACCAAAAGATAAATAGAACACTTAGGTTCATTTTTAATAATTCTCGACTTGGTGGAGCAAGAACGTGGGTTACAAAAAGCTGAGGGGACAAAATCTTTAGGGTTTCTCTCTATCTCTTTCTCCTTTCTTTCAATTGTTTGTATGATTTACACTCATTTAATGATGTTTAATCTACAAATGAGTGGCTAATTCCACTTCTTGCTGAGGTTAAGAACAATTGTATTGAAATGTGATTGTTGATCATTTGGTTTTTCATCTTTTCTTTTCCATGATTGTTCTATTAATTCTTGTTCTTAATGTATTAATGCTTGGCTAATGTTAATGTAAATCTAAAAAGTCCGGTTTCACTCGAGAGAGTACGAAATTGGAAAGTTGTGAATTAATAGGATATGATCTTTTCTTAGTTTGGGAATTGAGAATTGATTTACCTTCAGGATAGAAATATACCCGAAAGTCGTATTAGTCAAGTGTGGAATCGGTTTTGTATGGCTAGAACATGAATTTCTTTTCTTAATACAGAAATGTAGGTGGAAGGATTATGATTCTTAAGTTGTAAGATTATATTTTTAATCCATAGACATAAGTTCCGACTAGCAAACTGGAGAAAAGATAAACCAATTTGTAGCGATAATTAATTTCTCTACATGTTCGTTTTAGCCTCGCATGCTCACATTCATAGTTCGACTCACTTGTATATTATTTTAAGCCTTAGTATAAAATTAGATAACAAAACATAAAACTTTTCTTTACATTGTTGTCTCGCATTTTTAAAGTTACGTAAGAATTGACACTTGAGTAGATTTTTTGCCCCGTAGTCCAGTCCCTGTGGGATCGATACTTGGCTTACTTGAGCCACTTACTACTTGTTCGACCCACGTGCATCACGCAGTCATCCAGACAGTCGAACAATTACTAACTGGATACGGCCCCACACGGCCAACACAAACATCAATACTAAACACCAACATACGCTCGGCCTCACACGACCGGCACAACTAACCACAAGGAGATATATATACACAATCTCAAGCTTCCTATGAATACTCGATAAAATAACGGGATAGGGCCCCGACTCTACCCATACTCTGTGAAACAAAAGGAAAGAAATACCTTAGCTGTCTAGCTCCGATGACAGGAGATGATGACTCAATGAGCTGGCTGGAATCACGAGGATCGACTCCTCATCTATGAGTACCGCAGTAAGTAATGCAAATTTCCCCAAACGGGCGCCATTACTACTTTAGTACCGAGTATGTAAAGCAAACTGATCATAACTGAATATAAACAACTAGAAACTCTGAACAATAGAAGATATCTAAAACTGTCTGAACTGATAGAATCTGAAATGAAGCTTTTTTGTACCGAGAATAAGGAAGGAGCGTATCTATCGACGTAGCGATTCGTCGTCTATTAGCTAATAAATAAATATATATATACATATATATAACAAGCAAGGACCAATACCAGACCACATAAGCCGGAAGGCAACCAACAAACAATCTATATACCCCTACCCAGGTCAAAACCATCCAAAAATAAATCACTCCACTCGTCTACTAACTACGAGCACCTCTACCGCCCCCGGGTCTCCTGCACAAGCAGTGGCGCTCGATATAATAATCGTGTCCGAGCTCCGTGAGGACTCCCGTATCATAAACCGTAATCAGAATCACCAGACCAGAATCTGTTCCCGGCGCAAGCGCACAAACAGGTAAATTGTACTACTATGCCGACGCCCGATATGGGGAAAAAGCTTCATCCTATCCGTCCATCATGGACGCGCATGCCACTCCTTGGAGTGACGTATACCACCCGCTCAGTGGGTCGCATTACGCTACTAACCCAGGCGGCGAGGACGCCAAGGGTACCTCCTCACGACACAATCAAGTCTCAACAATCAATAATCACATATAGAGCAAGCATGTTTAAACTTAAAATACTATCTGTAATCCGATTTCTTATTCTCGAACTCTTTCGTGTTATAATCTGATTCTCATATTGCTTTATACCGAATCTGGAATCTTATCTTGACTCCGTATGGCTATACTATAATCGTAGATACTATCTCATCTGCATCGTATCCGGGAATATTATCTGCTCTGTCTTCGATATTACTTTACTAACTTTTTATTCGTAATATATGTCATAATATTATAAAACGTGCTTTCTAAACGCATACTGGGCTATACTGAGTCTCAAATGATATCTTGCCATTTGGCACCGTTTTTACTAGCTTTAATCTAGCATGACATAACAACACAAATATCAGATTACCGAATTGACAAAACTCAACATTCGACTGAATTTATTACGGAGTTTACTGCATTATGTTAGGCTAAGTTACTAACTTGTATGAAGAAAATTGCTTTACATACCTTCGCTCGGATTATCCGACTAACGGGCGAAGCTCGGCCGGCATCTAACTATTTCTCCCAACTTCATTCATACATCAATTAAAACTAAATACACTAACATTCCGAAGAAAACATTCACTTTTGATATATATACACCTAAACTTTGACTTGTTGGAAAACGGCCGTAAAACTTGCTATTTCTAAAGTCCGTATGAGAAATACTCACTTTAAGGCTAGAGTACATTGGCACTAATTTGGAACAATTCCATTTACCTTAGCGCGTAGCGCACCGATTTTTCGGCCGAATTTCGCAAACTAAATCCTGCAGAGGGAATGCTCCTTGCTGCTAAATACCTCAGCATCTGAGGTTAATTCGAAGTTTGGACCGCGGTTTGACGGCGTAATCAAACGGAAACTATCAAAACCTCACGCTCCCCTATTTCCTCGCGACTTTGTGGAAATTATATGAAGTTAATGAAATAAACCGAAGTTGGAGTTTTATATAATTGGGACTTATAAGTCGATTTAGGAATGCGATTTATAAGTCGTGCATTCCTGGAATGCGATTTGTAATCGCATTTTTCTTGCGACGCGCCAACTTGGCGCTGACCGATCTTTCCCCCGGCCTTTTCCGGCCTTTTTCCCCGGCCTTTCTAGCATTCTAAAACTCTTAACCAACATGCGAATAGGCCATCTACATGTCAAAAATTTACGAGGTGTAACAGCAAGGTGAATGGGTGTAATTGTTCATACCCATGTCCACCCCTATTTCTTATGAAATCTCTTATTTATGAATATATAGGATTTTTACTCCATGTGTCATTTTTCTAAGTTTCACAATCATGGGTATGATCTAAGCATGTTTTAAATGATGAATTATGACCGATGGGAAGATTTTTTACAATGTTCTCAATTATAAATTATGTTTTCAAGTTTTATAAGTATAATGTCCATCCATGAAAGTTCATGAAAGTTGAGATCCATGAGTTATGTGTTCAAGTATGATAAGATGTTCATGAAGAAAGTATGATTTCTAAATACCCATGTCTATGTTCATTTTTTCAAAGTGAATCAAGTTAATTTCAAGCATGTTAAGCATTGGGAAAGCCCGTATGATTAAGTATGCTTTACGATTTCTGGTATTTAGCTTGCCACATGGTTTTGGAGTCTAGACTCTTATGATTTTCAGCTTGTGGTATGGTTTGAGTCAAGCTCCTCATGTTATGATTCAGACTTAGCATGTATGTTATTATTCAGCTTCGTCACTAGACGACGGTCAGCTTCTTTGAAAAATGATGGAGAGCATATGCATGTTTTTCGAGAGTAGTGTCTAGCACCGAGTAGGCTAGGGTCAGTCAACCCTATGCCTCAAAACTACGCGCTAACGTAGGTTTATTATATACTATGGGACCTCCCTTGGAGTTTCCCCTGCTCCCCAAGGGCCTTGAGCTTGATATTGATATCATGGTAGCGTCCTTAGCGCTAGCAAAGCTTTGGACGGCTCTACCCACTTGAGTGTGATAGTCGGGACCACGTAAGCTCTATTGTGGTAATGATGGTTATATGAAGAGTCTCCCACTGTTCCCCATGATTTCAGTTATGCATGTTCATCAATCATGTTATTCTGTTTTCAGCAGGTTTGACCCAATGTTCAGTTTTACTTATGACTATCAGTTTTTAGCTTTGGGTCATTCGATTCATTTATGATATTCAGTTATGTTCATATCCTGATTTCAGAAAATAGCATGCAAGCCCTACTTTCAGAATCATATCTTCATTATGTTTTATATTATGCAGTTTTAATGATTTACTTACTTAGAGATTTTTATTTACCTTGCATACTCGGTACATTCCACATACTAACCGCATACTCTATGTTGTATCGTCTTATGATACAAGCTCCGATATCCAGACTCAGTCTCGCTGCTAGTCAGACTTCGAGAGTTAGCACTTCTCAGTCCCATTTGGTGAGTCCTTATCTTGCGAGGGCCCTTCTTATTAGTTGTATTTCGTCTTTTCAGTTTTCAGACTATAGTGAGTTAGTTGGGGGTCTTATCCCATCAACTTATCAGTATTTAAGGCTTTTCGAACATAGTTTGTATTCAACTTTAGACTTATGTATGAATTCTGATGTTGTGTTATGTTTAGACTTCCGCTATGTTATTTCATGATGATCTTCCATATTATTTGATTGAGTTAGATGTTATGTTCATGCCATGGGTCGACTTGGAGCCTCTCGGAGTTCTTTGTCCCATGTCTCAATATGGGCCTAGGTTTGGGTCGTGACATAAATGTAGTTGGAGTTCAAATCCAGGAGCCTGGGTTTGAGCAGTCAGATTTCGTGGAGGACGCAAAATTCTTGGACAACAAAGTGGCGGGTTTTTCAGGCAAACACTCAAGGGTTAAGACAGGACACTTGGCACCAAGGTTTTGGAAATCAAGGTCAGAACCAATATAGAGAACAAATACAACAGGAACAGGTACAAGGATAGAAGTAGAGGTCGTGAGCGAGAAGGAGAGTGGAGAAAGAATGATGGCTACTGCAACGACCATGCAGGTTTGTATGTTCCTCCAAATGTTCATGAGGGTGAAGCTAGACCATCAAAATTGGAGAACATGATGGATGAGCTGCTTAAGATGGTTAAATTAACTGATGATCAGCTAAAGGATATTCGGGGGTATATATTTGTATGGTTGTGATAACGAGGAGTGGAAAGACCACTATTGATCCTCCCCTGTCGGTTGCAGTTAAAATGGAAAGACAGAAGGAGATCAAGCTTAATGAGGATGATGAGGTTGCTGAAAAGGATCTTGCAGGTGAGGCTGAGTTAGCTGAGACTCCAGTTAGTGCAAAGGGTTCTGGAGCTTATAAAGGGAAGGAACAAGGGGCCACACAGATGTGTAGGTCCATTCCTAGACCACCGCCTCCATTCCCCCAACGAATGAAGAAGAAGGTGGAAGATGGTAAGTTTTAGAAATTCCTCTCTATGCTAAAACAACTATCTATGAACATATCATTGGTTGAGCCATTGGACACAGATGCCTGGATATGCCAAGTTTATTAAGGACATTGTGACTAAGAAGAGGTCTGTGAGCTATTAGTCGGTGGGTAACTTCCATTGTTGCAGTGCCATAGCCTCACGGGTTCTTGCCCAAAAGAAGGAGGATTCAGGTGCCTTCACCATTCCTTGCACGATTGGTGACTTTGAGTTTGTGAATGCATTGTGTAACTTAGGAGCAAGCATCAACTTGATGTCGTTAGCTGTGTTCAAGCAGTTGGACTTAGGAGCCCCCACACCAATGACGATGTGGCTATTGATGGCTAACCGTAGAGTTAAAAAGACAGTGGGTATCCTTGTTGTTTTGCTAGTTAAGGTCGATCGATTCATCTTCCCAATGGACTTCGTGATCTTGGATTGCGAGGTTGATTTTGAGGTTCCCAATATTTTAGGGATACCATTCCTCGCTACTGGGAGAGCTTTAGTAGATATTTAGGCTGGCCAGTTAATGTTCAAGATGAATAAAGAGGAGGCCACCTTTAATGTCTACAGGTCAATGAAGCAGCCTAATGAGTTCAGGGTTGTGTCAGCAATCGAGGATGATTATCATTCTCTTGATGAATTTTGAGTAGTCAAGATACTTGCATCATGCCACGACATTAAATCAGGCGCTTCTTGGGAGGCAACCCTTGTGGTGGTTTGGTGAAGTCTGAGTAACCAACCCACCTGCGTCGTGCCGCGACGTTAAATCAAGCGCTTCTTGGGAGGCAACCCAAGTATCTTAACTTATGTGTTTTCAGTGTGCAGGTGAAACTAAAAACAGATGGGTGAAAATTGCAGCAAAGGACTGTACTATGAGTCTCAGTACGAGTCATAAGAGCATGGGTATGACTTGTAGTACTTCCCTTGGTTAAAAGAAAAGACTAGGTCCGATGCATGATTTCATGTTACGGTTGGTCATTACAAATTGTACCTTTATTGTACGAGTCATAGTACCCACTATAAGGATGAACTATGCTAAGTGTGGAGTAAGTGTGGAGGTGTAGAAAATAATGAGCTACGAGCCATAGTGCGGTTTGTACCATTATGGTACAACTCGTACCATGCACTCGTAGGTCCCAAGGTAAGTTTTCTCTGTTTCTTTCTACGAGTCTAGGGAACGAGTCGTAGGTATAACTTACAACTCGTGGTATGAGTCTTCATGGGTAAAATTAAGTAAAATGACCCGACTCGACCTAAATTTTCCAATTCGCCCCTAAACCTATTTAAAATCAAATTTGTCGGACCTAAACTCCCACGCAAACAAAAAGCATGACCCACGAGCACCTCCATTCCATCTTCCATTACCCATAAATCAAGCACGAAATTGATGAGCTTAAATCTTTGCAAATAAATCTGCACGAGCTATTTGAATTCCTATCCCAAAATTGAAGCTAGCAAAAAGTCGAGCAAGAACTTAAAAGTGCAAGTAAGTGCTTATGTTTAATTTATTTGAAATTCTTGCTATGTGACAAATTAAAGTACACTATGATTCCTCAAAACTCATGAAAATGAGGAATAGAAAGGTGATCAGAGGCTAGTTGTGCATATTGACTAACTCGGTAGGAATCCAAAATGCTCAAACATTAAAATTTTATCGCAGATAATGACTTACCGGGTGTGAAGCATGTTTGGGGGTTAACTGGGTAGGAAAAATTAATGAAATTTTCATAGCTGGGATGGGGAATTCTAAGTACCCATTATAAATCATGTTTACCTGCACAATTGGACCTGAATAAGGTGAGGATAGGCTTCACGAGCCTTTCTACAACTCGTGGTATCGTACTAAAACTCGTAGGATGGCTCCTTAGAACTATCCAAAGTCATTTTAACTGGAAGCTGTGGTATGAAACCTAGTATAACCCATGGTATCTTAGGACGAGTTGTACCTGGTGGTCTTACCAAGAATCTAAAAGGGTTAAGTTCAAATAATAGCAGTACAATCCTTAGTACGACTCATGGAATCCAATTCCTGATTTACTGGTGTGTGGGTCTAGGAGACTCACTTAAACACTATGGGTCTTTATCATTTCCTAATATTTTTTCGGAATCAACGATTCTAGCCCTCTTTTGCTATTTACGCTGCGCAAGATTGCGTTAATGCTTACGCTCTTTGTCATACTGAGAAAAGACTGGGAGACAAGAAATAACCATATCTTACTATGGTAGGGCTGAGGTTAACAACCTCCGAAGAATTGGGGGTAAGAATCCCGCAATTTCCCCCTTGTTTTATACTTTTCAGGTAATCCAACATTAACTATCACTCCTGTCAATTTATAAATATCTACCGAGTAAACCCACTCATACATATACCATATTATTGATCTCTTACCTTGAGGCCTTAAAAAGAACTGGGGATGGTGCTGGCATGTCTATTACCTTATGAGGTTCCTGGTGCCCCGGGAGGATGATAAGGAGATTAAAAGATGTCTGCTTCTACCCTTAGGCTGATTTTCCCCCCTCCCCCAACTGTGGCACCTCACTGGTACCCTCTCCTACTAATGTAGCACAACACATTTACAAATAAGACTCTATTGGACATGGCTTGCAGACTCCCTGGGATGTGACCTGCCCTATTACCAAGTGTTTCATGCCCCATCTTGGGAGGCATGACTGGCACCTAATGCCACACTGGGATCTGGGCTGACCTAGGTGGGCGTAAGCACGCTGGTGCCTACTAGCGACTCATAATCAAGACTGTATCTGAGCCACCTAGGCTCCTGTGATTGGACCCCGATCCTTGGCTCATCTGAGAATCATGATGTATCCCAATATGGCACTCACGGCCTCAATCTGGTGTATCTACATACGGCCCTCACGGCCGCAATCTGGTTTATCTCAATATGGTCCTCACGGCCTTAATCAGATCCCTGCGGACATCATATTTCTCCTGCGAGCATAGGCCTATAGGCAGCAGAACATCCCTCAACCCAAACATTGTATGCAGGGACCAAGCTAAGTGGGGTTAACTCTAACGAGGGTTACCATGTCATCGCTGCCGTCTCAATTCCATTTGTAGCAGCTGACCATAATAGGCTTACTTTGTAGTACTTTTCCTCTACGTAGAACAGTTGTGGGGCTGCTACTAGTCGGATATGCTCCTAAGCAATTAGCCTTAACCTTCCATAGGCAGCTTATTAAAACTCTTAGCCTAGAGGTAATACTATAATACTGTGGTTCTAGTCCCTTAGACACCAGCTTAGTTTGTTCGAATTTCATATGCCTTCTCTAGGCGATTTCCAATCAGGTAGGTAAGTTTATCTGGACATAGCCATTCTCGGCAACCTATACCTAAGCATCTTATAAGATCAGGCTGGGGCATTGGCCCTGTATTCGACTACTGATAAAGTTCCCTTCTTAGGGTACCCACGGGTCTATCTGACTTGTACAACTGGGGTGACTTTGTGGGCGAACTATATGACAAACACTAAGTCAACCGAAACTAACAGTCACTTGCAGTGGCTAATTAAATAGAAGGCTACCACTCAGTTCACTGGGCAACCCTGGTGTCGCTGACTCTAGAATAAGACCATTCTATCACAATTCTGGCCCTGGAGGCATCAAGGTACGCCAACGGCCTCTGGGCGAGCTTTGCTGACAATACAGACGTCAAAATGGCAGTTATATTATCTAGCTACGACTATGCTGGTCAATTTACTAACACAGGCCCAACAATTATCCACAAACTTCTAAGGTCCTGGGCATGATAGCAAAACATCCAATTCTACTAACACAATGAACAAAAGAACAGAGGAGTTTCTATGACGCTCCTAGCGTGAGTCACCCTTAACATATTCTTTTCCAACAAGGGATACTGCAATATACTCCTTATACATTTTCTAGCAGCTAACCACAAGTATGTGATCATAATCTACTTATGGCAGCTAATTACAACATATAGGATTGTTGTCTATCTTCAAAAGCATAGGTTGTATTATTATATGATGAGAATAACTTGCTGAAGGAATAAACCTTAACATACCTCGAATGTCAATTCTCATTTAACTGATTAGTTTCAACCTGTAGGCATTGGTTCCACTCGACTGCAACCCTCATGCTGAGAGAATAGGGCTATTTTCAATACTAAATTCGGCTAATAATGATATCTTTCAATAATAATATTAACTATAATTCAACTCTGAATAACTCTCCTGAAAACCCACAATTTCTCGAGAGTTCAGCAGGGAGAAATGCTTACCTAATGCCTATGATCGTTTAGTCACGACCCAGAACTATGGTAGGGCGCAACTGACACTCGATTCATGGTCGATCGAGAAGCCAACTATATAACATCTATAAATGTAACACTAAGGCTGACCAAGCCACTTGTCACAACCAACCAGGATAAATATTGGGCCAATAATTCCTTGAAAATTATAAATATGCAAACTGAAAAGCCGACAAGGCTACAATAAAGCTAAACAAAGCAATGAAAAATCAACTACATAACCCATACTACTATACAAACTAGTCCACATCAGCCTCTACAGAGTAAACAAATTGAAATGCACGGGACAGGGCCCCAGCCTAACCATGCTGTACACAAAACTAAAAATAGTCCACACCAGGATATGGCTCCTAGAAGAGAGGAGCATACCACTATTCTGCAGAAATTTGGCTCCTACTACGTTCGATGATCTGAGCCTCGGCCTGTACCTATAGCACGATTGCGGGAAGGATCCCAAGATGAAGGGACGTCAGTACGAATAAAATATACTGGTATGTAAGGCTGAAACTGTAAACATGTAAGATAAAAATGATAACTTGGCTTGAAATAAGGAGTAGTAACAACCTAAAATTCTGAAAATAGAAACCTAATAATAACTCATTATTGAAGTAAAAATACAACCATCTAATGCACAACAAAGACTATAACTGAAATGTCAGCAGACAGCCGACCATAAAATCTATACAATCCGTCCAGCCAGTGTACCACACCGGGGTAAAAATAAAAATGCCTCCAGCCGGTGTACTATACCGGGGTAAAAATAAATATGCCTCCAGTTGGCGTACCATACCGGGGTAAACTCCGTCCAGTCGGTGTACCACACCGGGGTAAAATCAGTAAGACCTCCAACCGCTGTAACACACCGAGGTAAAATCAATAAAGCTTGGACAAAATCATAAATGGAGCCGATATGGCTTAATACTGGACCATCTCAATGCATACAACATAGAAATGACGAATACTAAACATGTGGCCTGCATAAGCCTCCTTCGTAATGCATAACTGGAACTGAGTAAATATAACATGCAAAGCTAAAAAAATAGAACTTAAATGCATGTAGTAAAAACTTGTATGAATCATAAGGAAGTATGGATAACCTAAGAGTTTCAACAAAATTTGTAGATCGTCTCCACGGGACATTAGAGCTCAGAAACCCGCTCGCTTGTCTTTCGGCTTAAGGGAAAGGGATTATGAAATCTCCCCTTGGCCTGACATATTTCATAACATTCACATAATATAAGGGACAACCATAACCAGGTAATCCTAATTCGGTAAGCTTGTTTACCCTCAATAGCTTGCGACGTCTTGACGTTGCTTAGAATCGTTTACACGTCCTCATCTCGGCTCTTTCACCAATTTCAGATAGCAACCAGACCTTTAAACACATTTAACATCACATATATATACACATTACATACAGTAAGGACCAGCTAACAATGCCCATGCTGAGGGGTCTCCAACTCCATGTACAACTACGACAACAATCAACACAATATTACACTTTAGGTGTCTCACTTCGGCTAGGCATAATCTTAACATTTTTCCTCAATAAAACATGGGACTTTAAAGCTTAAATGAAGCTTAACATACTTCCTCAACACTTTTAAATAGGTTTCTGTCTCATTCGATTCACAACACACGGACCGTGCTTAAAAGAATGATAGACGGGGCGCCTTACATACCTTTCTCTGATGAACTTTTCTCTAGCCGATTTCCTATCTCAATGACTAGCCTTCAACCTCCTTAATCCAGTGGTTTTATTGTCCAACAAAAAGCTTTATAAATATAAAAAAAATGTAGCCAACATAACTAATCAGAGGCAGTCAAAATAGCAACAACAACACACGGCAACATCAACAACATTAGCCATTTTCTCAACTAATTGTTTACTAACTTTTGAGGGAGAAAACAGAGGAAATTTTACCTTAGTTTTTATTTGATTCTACCCCTAAATATGAAGTATAATTAAAGAAAAAGAAACAGCCAAAAAGCCTAAGGAAAATGAGGTAAACTCAGCTAACAAACAGTCCATCGGCAGCTCACTTAGCTGCCAATTTTCAAATTTTCGCTTGGCAATTTGAGAGGTTTAAAAGGGGAAAAATCCTTACCTTTTCTCCTGATTTCAACACCTACTCAAAGATGGATATATAGGCAGTCCAAATAGATTTTGAAACGCAGAAAAACTTCTTCAAAACCTTGCCAAAACGAGCTCCAAAACAGCCCCTAACATACTTGGCAAGGTAATCTCAACTTATCTTGTGATTTTCTTGAACTTTGCTTGATGTTCCTCCTTGATTTTATTTGTCCTAGCTACTGGAATTGAGAGAGAAATGGAATCCTTAGCAAGCTGGTTGATTTAGATTTATATGGAATTGTTTTCCACAAGTGAAAAATCAGATTTTAAGTAAATAGGGCGGTGGAGGCGCTAGGGCGTCATACCCGCGTCACCGCTCGCGATGGTTCGGTAAAATGCCCATAACTTGTTACTACGAACTCCGATTGATAAGAGGTTTGATGTTCTTAAAACTAGACTCAAATACCTTAAATGTGATAGGTTGTGGGGCTCCTAATTCATTATATAATGGGAGATATGGTCGTTTGAAGTTGATCCTTACTTATGAACTTCACATACTCCTTGGTTTTTTTGGATCGTACACATTTCCCTTGTCACCTACAACCAATATACAACCCGTACTTTGCCTAACCTAGAATAAAACATAAAATAATTACCAATAAAAAAATCGGGGTGTTATAATTTAATTTGTAGTAATTCTGACAACCTGTACTCAGCAGGGTTCCGGTACGCCGAGAGAAATTTTGAGAAATAACTCCATCGAAATTCTATACGTAGGCCTAGGACTTGTTACGTGTAGTTAATTTGCATTTGGACGGCGTTTGACGTCTTAATTTGATGAAAATTTGATGAAATATTCACCCTCTCTTAACTTCTGTCGAAGAAGATGTTTTAAAATGATTCAATACAACTTGAAGACTTATATATATATTTGGGCGGTGGTAGGGAGGGTGCGACGCTCCCCCATCACGCCTTATCCTTGGCGCGACGCGTCGGTGGATGCATCAGGGCTGGCTATGCGACTTGACACCCAGACTCTTGGTCCCGGCTTCCGTCTGTTTGACGACATGCTCGTGTGTTCACCTCCCAGGCCTTCTCCCGGATGTGTTATATGCTAGAACTCTCAATGTACATGCGCACACGATGGTCGTACTACGGAAATTTACGGGGTGTAACATATTTCTAGCTAGGTTCTAGCTGGTTATTCCTTGGTTTCACAGGACTTCCTCCAAAAGCTGGCCAAACGATTGAATTGACCAAGAAGACGGTCAACATTATGATGGGAGTGTCAAGCCTTAGCTGAAGTCTGAGATAGAGGAGGCCGCTAGAGGTTTTCACAACAGTTGGACAACTTCTAGCTACGTTTCAATGAGCGCTTCGCTGAACAACTGTACATGGGCAGTTTGAGGGACAAGTTAGGGGCTTTGCAGATCCAAGTAGCTGAGTTTTCATCTAGACGACCGGCAATATTAGCAGCCCCCATCATTCCAGAGTTAGATACTAAGCTGGATAAGGAGTTAGATTTGGAGGCATATTGGTCTTCGACAGCGTCCAGTGGAGGAAAAAGGAAGAAGAGTGTCATGACTCGAACTAAGGCCCAGATCGCAACAGGGGACAAGGAGCCCCGTGAGACCCCAAGTCGACCCATGACATAAGCATACATTTAACTCGATCAATAAAATAGAAGAATCAACAAGATAATCATAACGGAAGTCTAAATCAAACTTAACATCAGAATACACAATCTGAAGTTGAATACGTCATTTGTATGAAAAGCCTCTAAACATGATGAGTTGATGGGACAAGACCCCAACTAACTCAACAAGCTGAACTAAAGTACATGAATAAAATCTGAATAGTCTAGTCCTCAGTAGATGAGGAATCACCCACAACGATGGTGCTAACTGTGAAGTATGACTATGAATGGGCTGAGCTTGAGAGATGGGTCCTGTATCATGAAACGATATAGCATAGAGTATGCGGTCAGTACGTGGAATGTACCAAGTATGCAAGGAAAGTAAAACTGCTTAAATAAGTAAAATCATTTAAAGACATGCATAATGTAAAACATAGACATTAAGAATCTTAGAGTAGGGCTAGCATGAATTCTTTCTAAAACCATGATCTCATCATAACATAACATACATCATAACATATTTGATTGACTCAAGGCTGAAATCTGATATTTATATGTAAAACTAAACATTGAGTCAAACCTGCTTTAGAACATATATCAATGTATACATCTCAAGAATGATGAACATCTATAACTGAAATCATGAGGAGCAATGGGATACTCATCATTTAACCAATATACACGATAGAGCTTACGTGGTCCTAACTATCACACTCAAGTGGGTAGAGGCGTCCAAAGCCTTGCCAGTGCTAGGGACGATACCATGATATTGATATCAAGCTTTTGGCCCAATGGGTAGGGGATAACTCACAAGGAGGTCCTGAAATAATGTATATATAAATATAAACCTACGTTGGCGCGTAGTTTTGAGGCATAGGATGATCGACCCTTAGCCTACTCCGTGCTAAACACTACTCCTAAAAACATGCATATGCTCTATATCATTTTTCAACAAAGCTAAACATCGTCTATTATGAAGCTCAACAATCAATTACATCTAAAAGCTGAAATTATGCATATGAGAAGATTTAACTCAAAACATGCCACAAGCTTATAAAAATTGGGAGTCTTAGCTCCAAAATCATGTGGTTAGATTAATTTGGGAAATCATCAATCATACTTAAAAATGTGGCATTGCCCAATACTTAATCATGCTTGAAAATACTCAATTCATATCGAAAACATGATTATAAACATGGGTAGCTTGAAACAAGCTTTTCATCATCATATCTCATCATTATCATACATTCATCATGAATGTCATCTTTCATGAACTTCTCCTCAATGGGATTTTCAAATTATAAAACTAGAAACATGATTTTTGATTAAAACATTATAAAATTTTCCCATAGATCGTAATTCAATCGTAGAAACATATATGGATCATACCCATGTAGAGAATAAGGGAAATAATGTGTTGGGGTAAAACTCCATAGATTATACATAGAAATCTCATGATTTAGAGAGGGATTGGGCATGGGTGTGAAAGGAATCGCCCATTCATAACAGTACATACCTTCTGGTAGCTGATTCTTACACCTCCTTGATAGCCCAAGAAGGAATTGAAGAGAAATTGAAGAACACTAAGATTGATCACCCTCTCTCACCTTCTACCTTGCATGTATGAATGTAAATGGACTAAAATGAACGTAACCTCTTTAAAAGTCATCATTCATAACTCGAAACGACGTAGATTAGGCCTTAGGATCTTAGAAATTATGGAAAATCCCTTACTAAATTCACAGAAAATAACTACCAGATGGTCCCGACGAGAAACCCAATGACTCGTCCTCCATGGCTAAGACTCGTGGCATGATCCGTGAACTACACTGCTTCTCAAATCTGCTGGGTTTGTAATGGAAGACTCAAATACTCATTACCTGGTGACCACGACCCTGATGTACACTTCCGCTGATTCTTACCTTGCTTCATCCTACTGCTCACGACCCTTCTCACGAATCGTGGTGACTGACCACGACTTGTGGGGTCCTCCCGTCAAGTACACTGTCTCTCTTCCTTCTCTTTTCTTACTCACCCACCCCACGACTAACCTAATGAGTCGTAGGGCCTGACCATGACTCGTGGTTATGTCTGTGGGATCCCATTTTCTCAAATTTTCAAACTCCTCACCTAGGCCTCCCCAAGAGTCACATCACGACTCCTGGGCTTCTTTCACGGGTCACCTCATGACCCATCCTGATGCCTGGTGCCAGATTTTATCTTTTATCCGTTTCAACTCTCGGGTCTGATCTTTGGGCTTCTGGGGTATAACAATATCTCCCCCTTGGGAACATTCATTCTCGAATGTTGGAAAACATACAGAAAATAGAGAAATGCAATAATCATATTCAAATACTGATCATTTAAATCGAAAAATAATGGAATGTCTATGTCCGATTCAAACTACATAGTTGAACTAAATTCAAGAATCATACATACATCCATATAAAAAAAGGAACTTGGGCACAAGAACTAAACATGAAAATTGAATAGGGTTTGAGGGTAAAACTGATACCTTAAGCTAGAACTGAGCCGGTAGAGAATAAATGTGGGCATCTAGCCATCATATCCACTTCGATTTTCCACGTAGCTCCCTCAACATGTTGATTCCTCCATAACACTTTAACTAAAGCCATTTCTTTGTAGCTTAGCATTTGAACCTGACGATCCAGTATTTCTACTGGAACCTCCTCAGAGTTGAGGCTTTCACACCAACACTGTCCACCGGAACAACTAGAGCTGGATCACCCAAACACTTCTTTAAAAGAGATACATGAAAAACAGGATGCACGGAAGATAATTCTGAGGGCAACTCTAACTCATAGGCCACCTTGCCAACACATGTCACGATTCGATATGGGCCGACATAGAGGGGACTAAGTTTCTCCTTCTTTCCGAACCTCATCACTCCCTTCATGGGAGACACCTTTAGAAATACCCAATCATCAACATCAAATTCTAATTCCCTTCTCCTCACATCAGCATAGGACTTTTGGCGACTCTGAGAAGTTTTCAACCTGTCCCTTATCAACTGAACCTTCTCCATTACCTCATGAACCGAATATTGTCCTATCATCACTACTTCTCCAACCTCAAACCAACCAATGGGAAATCTACATCTCCACCCATAGAGAGCCTCGAATAGCCCATCTGAATGCTGGAATGATAGTTGTTATTGTATGCAAACTCGATAAGAGGCAAATGCTCATCCTAGCTACCCTTGAAGTCAATCACTCACGCTCTCATCATGTCTTCAAGAGTCCGAATTTTCTGCTCCACTTGGCCATCCATTTGCGGGTGGAATGTTGTGCAGAGCTTAACCTGAGTACCATGCCCTTTTTGAAATAACCTCCAGAACTGAGAGGTAAATTGGGTACCCCTATCTGAAATGATGGATAAGGGAACTCCATGAAATTGAAATAGCTCTCGGATATATAGTTTGGCATAATCCTCCGCCTAATCCATGTTTTGACCGGTAGAAAATGAGCAGCCTTGGTCAATCTATCTACCACAACCCAAATAGAATCATATTGTCAACGAGTGCGAGGTAAACCTGTGATGAAGTCCATATTAATTTTTTCCCACTTCCAAGTAGCAATGCTGATATCCTGAACCACACCTCCCGGTCTCTGGTGCTCGACCTTTACTTGCTGACAATTCGGACACCTAGCTACGAACTCCGCGATGTCCTTCTTCATGTCATTCCACTAATAAACTTCCTGTAAGTCATGGTACATCTTGGTGGCACCAGGATGAATTAAATACCTAGATCCATGAGCCTCGTGCAACATCTGAATCCTCAAATCATCGACGTTCAGAACACATAAGCAACCCTGGTATCGAAGCACACCATCTCCCCTTGGGAGAAGACCTCCACCTTCTGATTTTGAATGGCTTCTTTCAACTTTACAAAAATCATGTCCTCATCTTTTCTAGCTTTTACAAATCATCCACCAAGGAGGATTCTAATCCATTCTTAACAACAACAACACCTTCGATCGAGTCAACCAACCTAATTCCCAACCATGTGAGTCGATGGAAATCCTTCACCAGCTCCTTTTTCCCTTCATCCACATGAGACACACTCTCCATAGAGAGTCTACTAAGTGTGTCCGCTACTACATTTGCCTTTCCCGGATAGTATAGTTCACTCATGTCGTAGTCCTTGAGTAACTCCAACCACCTCCTTTGCCGAATATTGAGATCCTTCTGTGTAAACACATATTGTAAACTCTTATGATCCATAAACACATCCAAATGGACCCGGTACAAATAATGTCGCCATATCTTCAAGGTGAATACCATAACGGCCAATTCAGGATCATGGGTCGGGTAATTCTTCTCATAAACTTTTAGATGTCTGGAGGCATATGCTATAACCTTCCCGTGCTGCATCAACACACACCCAAGTCCGATCCTTGAAGCATAACAATACACCACAAACCCATCAGTACCCTCCAGTAGAGTTAACACCACTGCTGAAGTAAGTCGAGTCTTCAACTCTTGGAAGCTATTCTCACAAGCCTCCGACTATTGGAATTTCACCTTCTTCTGAGTCAATTTGGTCAAAGGTGTTGCAATCGATGAGAAACCTTCGATAGTAGCCATCTAAACCCAAGAAGCTCCAAATATCTAAAGGATTCATCGGTGTAGGCCAATTCTTTGCCGCTTCTATTTTTCTGAGAGTCCATCGTTATGCCTTTGCTTGATACCACATGGCCCAAAAAATCCACGGAGTTCAACCAAAACTTGCACTTGATGAATTTAGAATACAATTGGCGATCCTTGAGAATCTGTAGCACTATTCTCAAATGTGCGGCATGCTCCTCCTCACTACAAGAGTATATTAGGATGTCATCAATAAACACAATCACGAACATATCCAGGTACGGCTTGAACACCCTGATCATCAATTCCATAAAAGCTGTAGGAGCATTCATTAGTCCAAAGCCATAACTACAAACTCATAATGACCATACCGCATACTAAGGGATATCTTTAGGACGTCACTTTCCAGAACTCTAAGTTGATGATACCCGGATCTGAGATCTATTTTTGAGAAACACTAGGCACCCTGAAGCTGGTCAAATAAATCATCAATCCTATGTAGAGGATACCTGTTCTTGGCGGTGACTTTGTTCAATTGCTGATAATCAATACACATTCGAAGAGAACCATCTTTCTTTCGGATAAAAAGAACTGGTGCACCCCATGGAGACTTGCTCGGTCCTTCAACTTCTCTTTCAACTCTTTTAGCTTGGCTAGAGCCATTCTGTAAGAAGGAATAGATATAGGTTGTGTGTCGGGAAGAAGGTCAATTCCAAAATAAATCTCCGCCTTGGGAGGGATTCCCGACAAATCATCAGGAAAGACTTCTGGATACTCACGTACTACTAGGACAGACTAAATAGTCGGGGCCTTGGACTCAACATACTTAACCCTAACGAGATGGTACACACAACCTTTAGAAATCATCCTTCTAGACTTAAGATAGGAAATGAAACGACCTACAGGCACAACTGAATTACCCTTCATTCTAAGACTGGCTCACCCAGAAATTTGAACTCTTCTGCCCAAGTTCTACAATTAACTGAGGCATAACATGCAAATAGCCAATCCATGCCGAGGATAACATCAAAATCAATCATGGATAACTCTATCAAATCTGCTGAGGTGACTTTCTAAAGGACTGAGATCGGGAAACCTCTATATACTCGTCTAGTTATAACTGAATCACCAACTGGATTAGAGACTGAGAAGGGTTCTGACAAGAATTTAGGACTGACTCCGAAGATACTGGCCACATAAGGTGTCACAAAAGAAAAGGTAGCCCTCGAATATAACAAAGCATAAACATCAAGATGGAAATCTTGTAACATACTAGTGACCACATCTGGGGAGACCTCCTTCTCCTGGGGGGATTCTAGGGCATAGAATCTGTTTTGACACTGACCGCCACCTGTGCTAGTGGATGTTCCCTGATGGGCTGAGCGTGTGGGAGGGGCTACTGAACTAGAAGCTAGGTCTCGGCCCCTGTCCCGATCCTATCTCACTGTTGGGATATCTCTAAGAATGTGTTCAGGATTCCCACACCCGAAACAAGCACCTAAACCTACCAAGCACTGGCCTGTGTGCCCCTAATAACATCTGCGACAATCTGAGATGCTAGAATCTACGGGTCTGCTGTTCTGACCCCTAGAGCCTGATGCTCGCCCCCTATGATCATGCCTCAATCTGAATGGCACACACAATGCTGAAGATGATGGGGCTAATGACCTCTAGTGAGTCTATTTTTAGTGCCCACCACCTGATCTCGACTGCGAGAATCTGTGACTATCGTTCCTAGCCCTCTTGGCCTCCCTCTCCCTCATATGTGCTACCTCCATCTACTGGGCATACAAAACTATCCAAGAGAAGTCCATATTCTGATAGAGCATAGAGGTCCTACAATCCTTGTCCAAATAACCACTACTCCATGAACGAACCTAGTCACCCGCACCCTCTGATCGGCTACTAACTCTAGGGCGTACTTTGATTGGCGAGTGAACTCAAGGGCGTACTCCTACACCGTCATCCTCCCTTGCTTCAAAGTTATGAACTCAGCTGCCTTCAGCTCCATCATCTCATGAGGGAAGAACCGATCTAAGAATGTAATATAAAACTATTCCAAAGTGACAGGACCTGCTCCGACGGCCCTACTATCCTTTTGGTGGCGAAATGAGATATGCGCGACCCCTCTCAACTGGTACGAGGCCAACTCCGTGCACTCCACTCCATTCACCACCATGATTTGGATGATCTTCACCATCTCATCTAGGAACTCATGCGGGTCATCATCTACTTTTGACTGAGGAACTCTAGCGTGTTCATTCTCAATATGTCTCAGACTCGAGTCGCCGCTGCATTGCCATTCTGTGGAACATGCGCAACTGCCTGCTAATTAACCTGAGCGGTCAAGGCCTGCGCAAGCATCTGAATAGCGGCCCGGAACTCAACATGGGCAGCTGGCTCCGGTGCCTGGTGCTCCTGAACTGGTTGGGCTTGCTGGTGCCCATTACGGTTGCCATCCTCGTGGCCATCTCTGTTTCCATTCCTTCTACCATTCATTCTTTGGGGAGCCATGATTTTGCAATTGTGAATAGAATGAATTAGAACGATAGGGAGACATTTCATCGCATGACATAGATCATGAAAAAAGGAAACATTTCCTAAATATCTTGTAGCCTCTTCATCATAAGTGTGGCGCGCTTCACACCCACGAAAAAGACTCTACTTAACGCATCTTTCAGATACCCTAGGACAATTCAAACCTATTTCTCTAATACCAAGTTTATCACGTCACGGACTAAGGCCGGATCGCAACACAGGACAAGGAGCCCCGTGAGACCCCAAGTAGACCCATGGACTAGGCATACATCTAACTTGATCAATAAAATAGTTATAATCAACAAGATAATCATAACGGAAGTCTAAATCAAACATAAAATCAGAATACACAATCCGAAGTTGAATACATCTTTTGTCTAAAGAGCCTTTAAACATGACGAGTTGATGGGCAAGACTCCAACTAACTCAATAAGCTGAAACTAAAAATACATGAAAAAAATCTGAATAGTCTAGTCCTCAGGAGATGAGGACTCACCCACAATGAAGGTGTTAACTCTGAAGTCTGACTACGAACAGGGCTGAGCTTGAGAGCCAGGTCTTGTATCATGAAACGATACAGCATAGAGTATGAAGTTAGTACATGGAATGTACCGAGTATGTCAGGTAAGTAAAACCACTTAAATAAGTAAAATCATTTAAAAACATGTATAATGTAAAACATAAACATTAATAATATGAGAGTAGGACTTGCATGCATTCTTTCTGAAATCATGATCTCATTATAACATAACATACATCATAACTGAATCGATTGACTCAAAGATGAAATCTGATATTTATAAGTAAAACTAAATATTGAGTCAAACATGCTTTAGAACATATATCAATGTATAAATCTCAAGAATGATGAACATGCGTAACTGAAATCAAGAGGAACAATGGGAGACTCGTCTTTTAACCGACATACCACGATAAAGCTTAGGTCCCAACTATCACACTCAAGTGGGTAGAGTCGTCCAAAGCCTTTCCAGGTCTAGGGACGATACCATGATATCGATATCAAACTTGTGGTCCAATGGGGCAGGGGATAGCTCACACTGGAGGTCCCGAAATAATAAGGATGGCTCTGGCAAGAGTCCCAATATCTCCTTATATATATATATATATAAGTATAAACCCTATGTTGGCGCATTGTTTTGAGGCATAGGGTGATCGACCCTAGCCTGCTCGGTGCTAGCACTACTCAGAAAAACATGAATATGTTCTATATCATTTTTTTTTCAACGAAGCTCAACAACGTCTATTGATGAAGCTAAATAATCAAATACATCTAGAAGAAACAGAGTATGCATATGACAAGATTTAACTGAGCATTCCACAAGG
The DNA here is from genome assembly GCA_018107945.1 of Datura stramonium. Lineage (NCBI taxonomy): Eukaryota > Viridiplantae > Streptophyta > Magnoliopsida > Solanales > Solanaceae > Datura > Datura stramonium. The sequence continues at coordinate 22,908 of JACEIK010004735.1, forward strand.
TGATAAATAATTAAGAGTCGGCTCAAAACCATAGGCAAGCTGATGAAGATACCTCAATCATGCCAAACATGTGGGTATTCCCAACCATATCATGCTTTGAAATATAATTCATATCGAAAACATAATTATAAACATGGGCAGCTTGAAAACAGTTTTCATCATCATATCTCGGCATTATCATACATTCATCATAAATTTCATCTTTCATGAACTTCTCTCTTCAATGGGCTTTTCAATTTATTAAACTAGAAACATTACTTTTGATTGAAAGCATTATAAAATTTAACCCATAGATCATAACTTAATCGTAGAAACATATATGGATCATACCCGTATAGTGACCCCCAGCATGGAAAGGACCCTTGGTGAGCCACATTCGGCCCAAGATGGTGATAGAGTCTCATTGCACGGCCGATTGATTAAGGGTGACCATTTCCCTAGTGAGATTCCATTGAGTGCACCGGCCACGATAGCGCCACCAGCAGCGGAGGGAAGTGTGCTTGCACGGCCGCGTCCACACGGGGATGAGAGAGGAACACTTAGAGCGCCATAGGTATGTCCTTTTCCCAGTTCTTACATTTTATTCTTTGAGGAAAAAACATGTTTTAAAAGGGGGTGTGACTTGTGATTTTGAGTTTTGATTATCATCCAAGTGCCTTTATTTGTCATGTTTATTTTTCCTAGGACATGCTATCTAGTATACTTAGGCATGTTTATGAATTCTTTTTGTGTTTTTTTATATAAGTAGCTCAGGTATGACATTAATAAATGCACATGTTTTGAAATGTCAAAAAAATAATGGAAACCTTATTTAAAAATTTGTTGTGTATAATTATGTATGTTAACTATAATGAATTATGTGGATCCTCATATGTCATTTAGTATATTAGTATGTGTAATTGTGGCTTAGTTGTGTATGGGCCGAATAGGTAGAATCAATGTAAACACGTACCTTGAGTGAGTGAGGATGCTTACTTAGCAGTTCATCTTGCGGGAAAGGATCAAGAACTTGTAGCGGGTCTTTTACATAGGTTGTAGGATATTTTGTTAGGAAAGTATCATAGATCACTTTTGTTTTAGCCCACTTTAGCTTAAATTGCAACTAAATAGAAATGAATGCCTTGATCTTGATTTTGAGCCTAAAAGTTGACTATTTTTCTTTGATTACCCCTTCACCTTTCCTATGTTTATAATGAACCTGTTTTGGCCTTGGTCCATCCTTAGACTTGTGAACCTCAACTCGGGAAAAATGTCTAGAAGTTGATGATAGCTATAATAGGGTGCGTATACTATCGGGGTGGAAAAGAAAGAAAAGTCAAAGAAAGTGACGTGTGGTATTCAAAGTTAATAAAAAATGAGTTGAATTGTTAATAGAAAAGGAAAATAATTGAAAAATATAAGAAAAAAATACACCACACTCACACATTACATTTGAATAGTGAAAAATGGAGGAAAAGGAAAGAAGAAGGTAAAAGTGTAAGTGAAGCCATGTTGGGCTGAAGGCAAGAGGTTAATCCACTAATATCCATATCTACTATACCCAACCCGAATTGTTTTATTTACAAAGTCTGAAAAGTCCCACTATAGTGATCTTAGACTAACTGTCGAAAAACCAAAGTAGAAAAATTAGGGCAAGCCTATGGTATCCGATGTGCGGTATTTGAAACTTTATTGTGAGTGAGATCCTTACTTGGTTAGTCCCAAGTTTCATTTTTCTATATATACGGCCAGATTTTGAAGTTTCATTTCTTGTGAGGGTACGTGATTTGTATTGCATTATGCTAGTTGTTTGATAGCATTAGTAATAGCTCAATACTTTGCTAATAGCAGAGGTCATATCTTGATCCTTGTATATCATGAGTTATAGTTGCATGTGTGCATAGCTGACTTGGTTTGAATGAAAAAGGGTCAAAATCTAATAATGGCTTTTTTATTGCAAATTTTTGTGTTGGATTTATGGGGTCTTCCTACTTCCTTTCTAGTTGAGCATCATTTTATAGTTTAGTTTAGTTTCCTGGGACATGCAAAAGCCTTAGGATTGAGGGTGTTGATATGTTGTGGGTTCATAACACTTTCGGCAACTTAAATCTAAGGAAATAAGAATGGTCTTGGGGTGCGTTTATATGGATATAATGCACTTTGCTTTGTTTTTAGGGAAATTAGGTTTGAGTTGAAATGCTGCAAGAGTAGTGAAAGAGTGCAGAAAAGGCCAGAAATACATACCTAAGTACGAGCCGTACAATCATGGTACGAGTCGCGAGGTCGTGGAGAAGTTCGGAAAGGTGTGCTAAGGCAAAGGCCAAGTTATAACTCGTGTACGGGCTATACCATCCTGGTATGCATCGTACCAAGGCAGTCGTAGAAAATTTCATAAGAAGCTGCATTGGGTTAGTCTCACAGTATGGATAGCAACCACGGATCATGATACTGCCTACAACCCATAATAAGACCATGATAAAGTTGGAGGATTGAGGAATGACAGGTCTTAAGGCATGAAAGGCGGTAACGAGGAGTAGTATATGGATATCTGAGTCGTACCAAGACACTCGTGAAAATTTATAGGATGTCAGAAATCTTGACTTCAAACCGTGAAAGGGTTATACCACTCATAGGATCATTGTACGGGCTCGTGCAAGTTCCAACATAGCTAGATTGAGTTGTCGAGACATTATAGGAGACGAGGTATGACCCACACAATAATAGTATGAGTCGTAGGTGGTGGCGATAATTTATCAGTTTCCCTGTTAATTTAGGAAAGGTTTCTAATTATTTGTATAAATACTTTTCTAGGTTATTTTGTTAGAAGAACATAGTTCAATTCTTTTGACTAGTATTTGACTTTTGGAAATATTGTAAACAACTTTTGGAGAGTTTGTTGCATTGATTCTTCCATTATTCTTGAATTGTTCTTCATTGATCATTTGCAATAATCAGTGAGTTTACTTTTCAAAATCATCATTGTAAGTTCTAAATCATGAGAGCTTAAAACCTTCACAACTAGGATTGTGGTAACCATGATGAATTAACAAACTAGAAGTTTGCACAAAGTAGTCTAAACCAATGCTAATGCTTGTATTATATTCTCTTCAATTTTAAACATTTTTTTAACAAAGTTCAACATTAGGACTTGCCCAAATTCTCTACTTGCTTGAATCTATAGAGAAGAGATTGAGAAAAGAGAGAAAAACAAAAGTCTTGAACTTTATGGTTCATTGTATGACTTGAGTTGCGGTCGCAGGATAGTTAATTTGGTACAAATTGATAACAGTTAAAGAGAAATCACTCAAAAGACCTAATTTAGTAATTGAGTATAGTTATACAATAGGGACGAACCAGTAATTTGAATGAACCTATTTTATCGAGTTCTACAAGTTAAGTATTGGGATAGATCACAGTCAGCCAAATCGAAATAGTTATGAACCCATAGGGAACACTTCCCTATTTAATTGCATCATCTTCATAACAATCCAATTGTCAATGTTGTTATGTGTTTACTTCCTTACAAAACCCCCTTTAGGAAATAACATACTTAAAAGCTTAAAACTAGAGGAGTTATTCTATATCTTGAACATATTCCCTATAGGATCAACCTAACCTAGTTGGGTTCTTTATTGATAACATCCGCTTCATAATTTTATAGAGTGTGATTTAGGCGTTATCATTGTGTTGATATTTTATCACGCCCCAGAGCCTACACCTCAGGCATGGCCAGCACCAGAGACTATTAATTTTCCAGCGAACCCTTGATCGGCTTACTACTAACGGAAAAGACAATGAAAAAAATGGGAAAAAAATGCAGAAGAAATCATTGTGATAAGCTCATCTAATAAAACATAAAATCATATAACTTCCATTGAAAATAAAGTTAATAAGTAACATCAATAATTCTAACTCTCTAATTAGTCTATGAAGCCTCTAAGTCTTAAAGATAGGTGGTGGTACAAGGTTTCCATGGCTACATCAAGATCTCTCAAAAGAAAAGATAACTAGAATCCTTCCAAAAGTAGGAGGCCTCACAAAAGATGGATGGTGTGGATCTCTGGTACTCCCGTTATTTGCTCAGTAAGTGCAGATCTCTGCATCATGATAAAGATGCGATTCCACAAGCATCAACAAGTTTGAATGTATAGTATGTAAAATAGCTTAATGAAACAACGGTGAGGAAGAATCTCTAAACTGAATGAACTAACTAACTAAATCTAAAACTCCTGGATGATGCTAAAACACAGTACAAATATTGTAAGCAGGTTATGCAATTAAGATATACATCAAATAAGTTCTAAATATATATATATATATATATCCTTAGTTGGAGTTTCTCTTAACCGATATACACCATGAATAAACATGATGTCCAACCTCTGACCCAGTTGGGAGAGCTTTCTAAAGCTTGCCGGGCGGAAGGATTGAACTACTTCTTCTAGATTCATACTAAACCCATATCGGGGGCTATGAGGGTCACGAACCAATAGCAGATCTAACCTATATTGGCTCGTAGCTTGGGGTTTCGGGTTTTAAATATTTTTATCTATCTCGATGCTAAATAATTCTCTCAAAAAAAAACTATGCTCATATAAGTATGCCGACCTAAGGCGGCTGAAACATCTTTAAAGAGGTTGTTTTTAAACTCAAAGTCAAAATAGATATTTAAAACTCTGGTGAGCCTCTATGCTCAAATTTGAACTACGATTGAGCTTTGTGCTTAAAATTTGTACAAAATATAGCTTCTATGCCCAAAAATCTATATTTTGGAAACAACACTTCACTTTATTCTTTGGGAATATTAATATGAGCTAAGCTAGCTAACTAAATTCTTTTATAAAAACATCTCCAAATACTACCTTTATTCTGAAAACAATGTATATATCGATAATAGAAAGTTTTCAAAATATAACTTTTCATGCAATTGGGGTCCATGGGATAGGAGTAAATGAACCATAATCAATAATCAAGAGAATAAATATATACTAAAGTGTTATGAGAAATCAATAATGAATAACTCTTATTATAGGGAAAAAGATCAAATTTATAGGATTAGGAAAAAGTCCTAGCTCTTAACTTCTCTAAAAATTGTACTATAGATGTAGGGAGTGAGGAAGAATGGATTTTCTCACTATAAATAGCCTTACATACCTAGACTGATGAATTCCTGTCTATTTCTTGAGAATCCAAGGGTGAGAGAAAAAGAACCTTTCCTAGCTTTTCTTCTTGAGAGTTTAAAGTGTAATGTTTCGAGATTTTGATATTATATGGCAAAGGAATGGGAGGTTAGTCTACTAAAACCCCTTAACTTTCCCTATAACAAAACCCCAAAATGATGTAATATATGAGTTAAAAGCATATGAAGTTATTAAAATACCCTTGGAGAACCGTTTTAAAATTTTGGGATTTAGTTCCCTGACTGGCCTCCACAGTCGTACCATCACCCCATGACTCGTGGATTGGTCTCGTGGTCACTTTAGACCCTTATGAACACTTTTGGGAACTAATAATACCTCGAACTATCAGGATTGGTCGTCCTTTGATGCCATGATTCCAGTGACACATGACTCATGGTGTACGGGCTTAGCTAAGGCCCTTTGCGTATTGGGGTTCATGACTCATTCTTATGTTCATTACTCATATACTACAGCTCATGGTTCCCTGGATAGTCACTGATGGGGGTAACCATGGGTGCTTCACGACTCGTGATCTCAACCTACAAGTCGTGGTTTGGACTGCGTGCTTCATGAGGAAGTAAATACAAGGTTGCGGAACCTATTTAGGCTTCTCGGTACAAGCTGACCATGACTTGTACGATGCTCCCCATGACTCGTGGTTTGAGTTGTGGTCTTTGGGAACTTTGGTGACAACTCTGGACTTCTTACCACGAGTCCTCTAATGACTCGTGGTCTCACAACTATGACTCATTATAGTTGTACTGAGGAAAAAGTCTAATTCTAATTGTTTCTATTTCATGTCTATAATTGAATCTTAGGGACTTTTGGAGATTGTTACATTATATCCCTCTTGGGATCATTCATCCCCGATTGAAGATGGGGAACTAAATTGATAGTTGATCTAATTGAGAGTACAGCTCAGGTGAATTCATGGAACATATCTTGATGCATCAGCACACACAAGTGTATGCGGTCGTCAACTAATATAGAACGGTCAAGTCCGAATCTGCTTACCCATATAGACTTTTTGATTGTTCGTCCAATTTAAAGTCTTATTCAAACTATTTAGAATAAAAAATGATTTTGTAAAATTTTTATACTATTAATAAGTTAAAACATAATAGAAAAATTAAATGGTTGGTTGTTTCTTAGATGATATAAAAGATCCGGGGGGTCTTGGCAGGTTTCTACAATCCAGTTGAAGTATCCAATTGCTAAACATATTCTCTGACTTGAGTTACTAGTTGCAGGTTCATATTACTTAATTGGACAATTTCAATAAATCTAAAACTATTTGACTTTACTCCTGGCCTATATTTTTAAGGTCGTAGGAAGTTAGTGAAGTGCATGTAAATTCATCTATATCAACTAAACTATGCTAATGGATATATTCCTATCCATATTAGCGAGCTGGTTCCCTTTCCCTATAAGGTTCACAAACAATCCCTATTCCTTCTTATTTCCCCCACAATTACCTTTTTCAAGTTCAACTAATGAGTCATAAATAGTGTTTAATTATTTCATCAAATAATCCAATAATTCAAACAAGAGAAATAAATAACTCAATAATGGAAGCTTTAATAAATACAGCAATAATCAACATTAAACCTTCATGTTTATGCAATCTTAGTGTGTTCTTAGCAATGCATGATTACTAAAATAATAAGGGAATTTATGAGTTTACAAGATAAAGATGATAGAAAGTTAGGAGAAAAAGTAACCCCAAAGGAGAAACTCAAATCATTGCTCTCCTCTCCATTTCATTCAACACAAGTCAAAATCTCCTCGAAAACGTCTTAGGGTTAATTTATGTAATAAATGGAAAAGACTCCCTTAGCCCTACTAAGTTTCTTAAGTTTCAAATTCGGGTTTGAAATAGCCACATTTTTCAGGTGCGCCAGCTGACTGCACAAACTTCATGACTTTTGATTTCTGAAGTTAAGCTCTAGTGTGTTGGACAAGCCATCTTGCCAGAGTTTTAGGAAAAAATTTTGTTCAGACCCTGGGTGTGCCGCACTAACTATCTTGCCAACCTACTAGAATTTTTCTTGAAGTTTTTAACGTTGCACTATGTGGCCAGTGACCGGCTTGGACTTGTATTTTCTGAAGGTTGGCGCTGGTACTGTCTGGCAGTCGTGCATAAGCTGGTTTGATCCGTAACACCTCCAAAAGTTGCTCCAAGCTCGAACCTTCTTCTCGTTTTTGTGTCGATTTCACCATATTCTATTAAGCACCTATAAGTTTACATATGAGTACAAGGACAAATCATAAAAGTAATACTCAAAGAGATGATAAGTACTAAATGAGGAAAATGAAGTAAAAATATTACTTTTGGCCTCTCATCAACACCCCACACTTAAGACCTTTCTCTTCTCCAGGAAAACTTTGAAATCTGCTCCTTATCCCTATATGGACACATCAATCAAATAGGCTACTTCATGTAGGCCTGCTCAATATTTACAAGTTCAACATATTGCTGTTTTTCTAAACAACTCAAGAACAACCACAGGACTGACTTAGCCTGGGTTTTGATCATCAACTTATGGTTATTAGATATAACACATATACTAATAAGTTAAATTTTCACTATCTTTTTGCCGACATGCCTCACAGTAAGTTTTCCTTCCACCAACAGACTATAAAGTCACATGTATAAATAAAAAATGCATTTACTCTCACAAAAAACCTCTTTACATATGATGATATACTTTCTAATTATAAATACTCCACCAACTATAATAATCCAAGTTAGAGTAAATTAGACAAATGTTATCAAAATATAAACAGGGTGGTTAAAGTTGTTGCAGTGGCTAAATCTCTATAATATTTAAGTACTACCAACTTCAGTTTTGTACTCTTGATCTCACCTTTACTCCTTATATCACCTTGACATTTGCAACCTGAGACTACTTAAAGTTCTTGACAACCTATATTCTTTTCAGCTTATTCATTATCTTTTTCTGCATCTCATACTAGCATCACCTTCCTTGGTTTACATTTTGCCCTTTTATCCTTTTCTTCTAACTACAGTTCAACTTTTCCTTTTTCTTCACTTGTGATCCTTTAAGCTACAAAATTTCTATTTATCCAATTTTTAAAGTTCCTTAGGGTTATTTGGATCAATAGCTCAATAGACAAAAAAAAGGGATTTAGCATTTAACATGGCTACCAAAGAATGAATTTGAAGTCTCAACATAGATAACTAAGGATATCATGAATGAGTTGGTAATTCATGGGATAAAAATTGGTAATCAAGAAATACCATAATATCATCTCCTAGATTCCAACACTCTTCATTTTATTCATTATACGAGAAAAGTGTAGACATCAATATAAAAGCATGGCTTATATGAAATAATCTCACATGGCACATGTTCAACTCAAGTAAGACTCATGTTACTCAATTGTTAAGAAATAGCAAGAGTCTAGTAAAATGAGCCTAGGAGTATCTTAAAAGAGGACATCTTTTTATTTTATATATTTTTAACTTCCAAAAATCAGATCGCATACTTTAGTCAGAATTTTCACATAGCCTAGCACCTAGCATTCCAAATAGGTTCCTAATGATTAACTTTCCCTCAAGATGGTCATTAAATTATCCATTATCAAGCATTTTCTTTCAGAAAAAACTACTCTAAGTTTGAAAAACCTTTTTGGTTCAAAGTTTTCCCCTTAAAGAAGAAATGGGAGTTTAAGAAAAATCGAAGGGTGAATGAGACATGCCATTTTAAAGAAAATTTTCAAATGAGCTCTATGATGGCATACTCACCCTTATCCTCAAAATACTATAAGATATACCCTCACCACATAAAGTCATGCTCCTGTCCTTAGAGAATCTATAAATAGAATAAGAAATGGTCAAATATATGGGCCTACTAGAGGCTTATTGACGTAATATGGATTCATGGGTTGCACAACCCACTTAACTCAAGGCGTGCTCCTTAGCATTGATTTTGGTAAGACTTCCTCTTCCATGCACCGAGAACAAAAAAAATAAAGAAGTGAAACTATATAAAAGTAGAAACTACACTATTACAAATTGGTTGTTTTCCCAGGTGCTTTGATTTACCGTCTTTTTGCAGTGCAAGTCTCATCTCAGACACCCTTAAGTGTTTCCTCCTCCTTTTCGGAGGTTTCTCAAATTACTTTTTTTTTGTTTTGCTCCATCTCACCGCCATTTTGCTCATGCTCTACCCATGCCACTGAATACTGAGCAACTTGACCTTCTCTACTACTATCACATCACCACGAGTTTCGGCTTCCTCTTTCTCCACCCCACTTATCATGGACCACCTTTGTGATAATGCATAAGTCTTTATAGTGTGGATTGGAGATAGATTTATACACATTAAAGAGTGGCCTCCACATATACTCTCATCTTGAGCTTTACTTCTCTTACATCAATGATGGCCCCTCAATAGCTAAGAATGGTCTCCCCAATATGATTGACAACTTTTTATATGCTTCAAAATCAAAATTATGAAGTCAATGGGAATTAAAATCTTACCAACTCGAATAAGAACGTCATCAGCTAGTTCCATCCTACAGAGTGATGTATAATTGTCGGCCAACTGCAGAGTGATGATAGTACTAGGCCTAGACTCTCTAAGCCAGTGTATTGAAAATAGATAAGGGCATCAAGTTGATGCTTTCCCCCAAATCACCCGAGCTTGCCCCACTTCACTTTCACCAATTTGTTTGGGTAGGGTGAAACTCCACAGGTCTTTTAGCTTTTGGAGAATCTTGCTCAACACCCTTGAGTTTTCACTCTTCGTAAATGCAACTGTCTCAAACTCGATGAAACTTTCCGGTACAACAGCCACATCCTCATATACATTTGAATTTTGGCATCTTCTGAGCATCAATGGAGATATTACAGTAGCTCATTGAAAATATTAATGAACTTATTGAATCCGACCTCGTCCTTGCTTTTCCTATTATTGTTTTTCTGCAATCTTTGCAAAAGCGATTGGTAAAAGTCTCTCAACTTCATCTTCAGGAGTTGCCCAACAACCTTCCCCTAAACTTCTCTTTTTTGTAGAAACTCTATGGTAGGTTACGGACTTAACCTCTATGGGAATGGTGGGATTTGGTGTAATTTTCATGCCCACAATTTTCCTTACGTGCTCTAGCTCTACTTGTGGCAGCACTATATCTTCTTCATGTGAAGGTGGAGCTACAGATAACTCCTTTCCACTTCTCAATGAAATGGCCATCACTTGTGAAGTTCTTCATTGTGCCTCTCGATAAGGTACCTATAGGCCTATGCTAGCTGCAAGAAGCCAGCTATCCCTGTCTAGCCTCTCAACTCATGTATGGACTTCTGCATCTCATTTACAATGGAATGTTGTTGAGCTGCAACTGTTAACCTAAGCTTTCTTATACATAACACTGCGTCTAGTTAACCCTTACACAAATAAAATGAAGCACACGGCTATACATTCATAAGCTATATCTAACAAGCAGAACATACAAACAAGAACCTAACACAGCCTTTATAAGCTTGGAAGGTGCAAGAAACACAAAAATAACCTACGGGGTCCCCAAAAGCCACAGGAAAATACAATTCAATCTACTACGGTCCTTATGTTCTGCGGTAGCCCTCAACCAACCTACACGGCCTCAAGGTGCACCAGGCGAACTCGTGGGCTCACGTAGCGCACCCTGGGCATAGGGAAACCGACGGAGAGTCGGTAATGCCAATACGGCATAAGAAGAGTTCCATACATGGATGGAATTAAATATGGCCTTATAGACCTGAATATAGTCCATTCGGACAACACATAGCTCCTCGGAACGACATTACATAGCTCCTCTGGGCGATTCCTCCAGCCCCATAGGTGATGACACGGTTAGTGCTGCGAAGTTTGGTCAACATAAGGCTATATTAGGTGGCATCAATCCCCGATCAAAGTACTATATCTTAGTTTGAATCTAGCCCCTCGAAAGAGAGCGCCACCTATCCCCTTAGGCCCCTACTTGTAGCCACTGCGCCCCACGAAATAATCTATATGAGGCAAACGGACACACCCAGGTGCCTACACTTTGGTAGGGTCTTACAAAATATTCTCTCAACCTTTCAAGTGATTTTCACCGAATTACGCCAGTACACTCAATCCAAATGCAAATTCACCTTTGATAACAAGTTCTAGGCCTATGCGAAGAATCTCTATGGAGTTATTTCTTGAAAATTCACTCGGTGTCTTGGAACTCCATCGAATAAGGTTGTCGAAATTACTTCAAAATTTAGTTCTAAGAAGCTACAGGAAATAGGTAAGCATTTATCCCTTCTAAATTCTCAAGAAATTGTGAGTTTTCGGCCGAATTAAGTGGAGTTGAATTATAGATAATACTATTATTGAAAGACATCATTGTTTGACGAGTCTTAGTATTAAATATAGCCTTATTCTCTTAGTGTAAAGTATAAAATTGAGTGGAATTACTTGCTTCAGGTTGGAACTAATAGGATAAACGAGAATTCGGCATTCAAGGTATGTTAAGGCTTATCTCTTTGGAAAGTTATTCGTTCATTATAATCCCGACCTACACCTTGAAACAACACAATGATCACAATATATTATAATTAGTTGCATCCGGTAGGTAATGAGCTTATATGTTTGTAATTATCTACTTCTAGTAGATAAGGATCATGTAATATTGTGATTAGGCTATTATTGATGCAGTTATGATTATGTATGTTATGGTTATTTGCTAGAAAACGTATTGGTATATTACGGTATCGCAGCAAGGAAAGAGTACATTAAGTCGACTCACACTAGGAGTGTCATATAAGCCTCTTTGTTCTTACATTCCACGGTATTAGTAGAATTCTAATGTTTTGTTGTCATGCCAAGGCCTTAGAAGTTTATGGTTAGGTAGCCAGGGCTTTGATTTGGTAAGTTGGACAGCATAGGGCATATCAAAGTGGTATAGCTTTGAGTTTGACACGTATCTTGGTGAAGCTTTGCCCGAGAGGCCATTAGCGTACCTTGATGCCTCCCAGGACCAAGAATTTGAATAGGATGGTCTTACCCTAGAGTTAGTAGTGCTAGGGTTTCCTAGTAAATCGAAGGTTAGCCTTCCATGTAGTTGTCTTGTCGGTGGCTGTTACTTTTTGTCGACTTAGTGCTTTGTCGTGCTGGTCACTCAGGACACCATCCCAGTTGTTCCAAAGTCTGATAGATTAGTGGATACCCTAAGGAGGGAACTTCATTATTAGTTTGATGTGGGGGCAACTGCCCCAGCCTACTCTTATAGATGCCCACGTACGGAGTTGCCACGAGTGGCTAGTTCTAAATAAACCTACTGCCCGAGGCTATGAAACACCATGGGAAGCCATAGGAGATCTAAACAGACTAGGTTGAAGCCTGAAGGGACTCATACCATGGTATCACGGGGTTTTCTAGGCTAAGAGTTGTATTAGTTTTTGTCGAGAGTTAGGGTTGTTGTGGGAGAATGTCTACGATTAGTAGCGGCACCACCGGTTTTCTCAAGCGGAGGAACTAAATGGTTGGTCACTGGAGCCTTACGGACAGCTTGTAGTTATCCTTGTCCTAGAATGACCTTCATACTATCTCTTAAGTCACCCCACTTCAACCTTTTCCGTCTATGTCGCGGAGGTTGTGGCCACTACCAGGAACCTCTAGCCAGGTGTAGGCATAGACTATGCCTATTGGTAGCTATAGACCAACTCGGGGTAGTAAAGGTAGCGGTCGCGTTAGGCCTAAGGAGCCCAGACGGCTCACATTCAGTTATAGGAGCCCAGATGGCTCATATTCGGTTTAAAGATGCGGACAACTCGGATTCGGTTATAGGAGCCTAGATGGTTCATATTCAATTATAGGAGTCCAGACAGCTCACATTCCGTTACTAGAGCCCAGACGGCTCATATTCGATTACAGGAGCCTAAACGACTTATATTCAGTTATAGGAGCTCAGATGGCTCAGACATGATTTTAGGAGAAGAGATGGCTCGGTGTGATTACGAGGCCGTGGCTCATGATCGATTCTGAGAAGCCTAGATGGCTCGAGATACAATTATAGTTACTTACGGGACTAAGGGGTTACCAATAGGGGTATATAGACTAGTGTACCGAGGTTTATGGGGGGCCTACAGTGGGGTTATTATTGTGTTTCTTGTACCTTCCAAGCTTGTAGGCCGGAGTTAGGTTCTTATTTGTATAATTGACTAATAAGCTATAACTTATGAATGTATAGTTGTACAGCTTCAGCTTATATACATGTAGTGATTTACTAGATGCAGGTTATGGATAGGAAATCTTATAGATTACCTTCTGCCCCTTCTTGCTACTTTTTCGGTCTTTTTCAGCTTCTATTCAGCTTTTTACTATTGTCTTACATATTCGGTACACATTATGCGCCTTATAGGGCACTTCATACTTGCACACGAGGTTTATACAGACAGGTTTCCAGGACCTCCATAGCAGCTATTCAGAGTCAGCAGATTGGTCAGCTCCTTTTGTTTGGATTTAAGTAATGGGAGTTTGCTCTTTTGTTGTACGAGATTTGGGTAGGTCGGGCCGGTCAGGACCATTGTTCTACTCTTTGAGGCTTTCAAACTACGGTTTTTAGTTAGTTGGTTGTTGCTGGCCGTGGCACCCATAGATGTCTTATTTTATGCATTGGCCAAGTGGGGCCCTAGTATAACTGCTTGTTTTCATTAATGTTATAACTAGACAATATGGTGGTCTTGTAGGACCGCGTAGGATCCCATTTATTATTATGTTAGAGTTGGATTAGTTTTTTTACAGGTGATGCGTAGCCTTCTCGGCCAGGCTGTATTTACAGCGAGATATAGCAGTTTATTTTTGTAGGATTTTAAGTCACTGGTAGGCACCGGAGGGTGCATATGCCCAGCCGGAGTCGGCCCAGTTCCCGGTGTGCCATTAGATGTCAGTCATGCCTCCCAAGGTGGGGTGTCACAAACTTGGTATCGGAAGCGAGGTCGTATCGCGGGAGTCTACAAGCTGTGTCTAGCAGAGTCTTGCTTATAAATGTGTTGTGCACCATATTTTATAAGCAGGAGGCTACGAGGCATGATAGTACGGTTACCCCTCCTTCTTTCAGTTGTGCTATGTTGCAGGAGTTGTATTGGGATGAGTCCCTAAGCTATCCTTGTTATGTTTGTCGGGAATAATGTTTGATATGGGACAGCACTGATCCAGCCACAAGTTAGCTACAACAGTAGAGCAGGTACCAGTAAGGTACCACAGTTGAGACAGTCAGCCTAAGGTAAAAGCGGACATCATTTAATCTCACGAGCATCCTCTGAGAACCCGGGAATCTCATAAGGTAATAGATATCCTAGCATTGTCCCCAGGTTCCTTCTCGGCCTCGGAATAAGAGATTAGGAGTATAGTATATATATGAGTTGGCTTACTTAGTAGACATTTAGAATTAAAAAGGGACAATAGTTAATGTTGGATTACCTGAAATATACAAGGATTGTGCGGGTTTGTACCTCCATCTTTTAGAGTTTGTTGAATTTCGCACTTTATCCTATTATAGAATGATAGGATCATTTTCCACCTCCCTCCTTGTTTCTTAATTTTAATGAAAACATAAGTTTCAATGCCATGTTGCCTAGAATAAATAGTAAGGAGGTCTAGAAATGTTGATTACTAGAAAGTTAGAAAGTGGTTAAGACCCTAGTGTTTACAAAGTTACCTAGAACCTCATGGTAGAAAATCGGGAGCGAGATAAGATTTCAGTACCACAAGTACGTGTAAGAGTCCATAAGCAATAAACCCCACCAATAATAAAGCTCAGGTCAGAAATAGGTTGATTCCACCTTAGTGTGCTAATGACGATAGGATATACTTGAAAAATAATGGTTATGACCCTAGTTTGTTATGTCAAAGGGGCGGAAGATTATATGAACGAAATTGTAGTGTGGGTCAAAATGATACAAGTTTGTAGACTTGGTCAATAATATCCTTGGCAAATTATAATGCATGGGAAAGAACCCTAGATTTCAGCCTAAAGAAGTAAGAGGGAAGGCTTGAGTATCTAACTTTGGAGGAGAACGAGAATCACCTCAGTATTTGTGAGCTAATAGAGCACAGGAATCTCCACCGAATGTCGAGAAATAAGCATCAGGATGACATTTAGAGGATAGTGAGGTTGTAACCTAGAATATTGCAATGTTATCACTAGTTGGCCAGAGGCAAAGGGAGTGACGGTACGGAGACCCTAGCCTAGTGCGGCCCGAAGGGCAGGCCCGGTAGGAAGGAGTCACCAGCCATTGAGATAGTAGGGCAGGTGCCCGAAGGACCCAGAGGTCGACTCTATGTTCTAAATGTCGCAGGGCTTCGCTAGTAGATTGTAGAAGGCATACCATGTCCGTTATTTCCCCCACCTAGGTTTTTCAAAAATGAGTTAGGTTATAAAAGAGATCTCACTGGCACGGCATAGCCCAAAGGAAGGAAGAAGGATATTGCCAAGGTCATGGAATAAAGCTCCAATGGCCAACAAAGAGAGGTTGGACATCAAAAATCGGGCTTGAGCTAATTTAGGAAATGATGTGACTACGTGGAAGTGAATAGACGGTATGAATATAGCTACAGGGGTTAGCAGTACTAGGTGTAAATTCGATCCTATTGATCGGTGTCGAAAGACCAATGAGATTAATTCATTTCTTATTGGTCAAAATTGTGTTTAAGCTAAAGGGATTACATTAGAGTGAATATTAAGAACTATGCGAGCGATATGATGTCGGTTGTCTATCAGAATTTGACAAGGCCACCATGACCTATGGTAGGCTTTGGAAAGGCATCGGAAGTGATTGGAATGCAAGTTGAATTTAGTACGGTTCCGTCCCAAACAATGACAAAGTAGAGTGCGTGACTCTCATTTATCCGATTGGATTTCCAACACACAAGCCGGTAATTCCACTCAATTACAGCCTTTATCTTTGAGAGAATAGGGTTATATTTAATACTAAGTTAGTAAACAATGATATCTTTTGATAATAGTATTAGCTATAATTCAACTCATAATTTTGCCAAAAACTCACAATTTCTTGAGAGGTTAGAAGGAGAAATTCTTACCTATTGCACGTAGCCGCTTAAAAATCAATTTGACATAATTCGGACAACCTTTACTCGGTGCGGTTACGGTACCTTACAGAGTGAATTTTGAAGAAATAACTTCGTAGAGATGCTTCTCGTAGGCATCCAAGGTGAATTTTCACTTGGTGAAATTTACCGACGTAGTCGGCGAAAATCACTTGAAAAGTTGAGAGAATACTTCGTAGGGACGAAGCTCTATTTTAGGAAATGTTTGAAAGTGAATTTGTGCCTACATAAACATATATAGATGAAGCGATGGGCAATGGGGGTGCGGCCATTGCCACCCATGTCGCGCTAAAGAATTGTGCCATGCACGCGGCTATAGAGCCGAACTAAGCTTGGGCCGCGCGGCTGGCTAGCCTCCCTACTGCTCGATGCCACGTCTATGTATTCATCCCCCGGGCCTTTTCACCTGCATGCGTCATAATTTAAAACTCTCAACATATATGCGTGCATCGATTAAATATTAGAGATTAGCGAGGATGTAGCATCATTTCCCCTCTTAGGACCATTCGTCCTTGAATATAATCTAATCTCAGGAGACTCAATTCTTACTTTAATTTGAAAATTTTGTGATCTTTTCTTTAATACTAACTATCCGAAAACCTAAAACCTGAGACAATTCCAACATAGCTCCTCAAAGGATGCTATCTATAAGCTAGACAATATAGTGCCACTACATACATAAATGATTAATAACAACAACAATAGGGGCTCACCCGTACTTGAAAACTATCTTGTCGTTTGAATTTATTTTAATGCAATATGTTGTCACTATAGAGCCTGAAACAATTGAAGATATTTAGATCTTACTTTATCCTTAGCTTCTCAATTCATCTCTGTTATATTCCTATTCCTCTCTACGTGTCTTATAGGTCACATCTTGGTTTTCATGGTAGTCCCTTACGGACCCGATGACCTAATATGGCGACACGGAGCCATGGGTGATGGACTGACTCTCTTACGTGGCCTAAGCATCCTCATTTGATCAATCTGAAAAGGCCTCCAACGCGCGTTCACATCGAAAATCATTGATAAATGGATCCTAGCCGAAGGAAACTCTATCTCATAGGACAATTGGCCAATCCCCAGAGGATCCGGTATAGCTTAATGAATCTCTGTTTGGACTTGCCTGCTTGTCCAGATATCATAACTCCTTTATTGGCAAAATTTTTCAGGAACATCTAGTCATTTGCTTCAATCTCTTGCTTTCTCCATAAGCTAGAATAAGACTTTCAACGATCATCTCTTTTGGTACATATCTCAATTAGTTTAACTTCTTCCCTCTAGCGACACAATATGCTCCGGTTCAATTATCCCTAACACCTGCTTCAGGCCATCATATAGGGGACCTACATTTCCCCTCTTAACACATCCAGGGCATGTCCCAAATTACGAATTCGAGATATGTTAAGACTTATCTCTTTGGAAAGTTATTATCGTCGTATAGTGATATGACCCTTACGCCTTCGAAACAACACAATGATCATGTATATTATAATTATTGCTGCCAGTAGATAATGAGCTTATATGTTGTTGTAATTAGGCTAGCTGGTAGTAGATAAGGATCATGTATATTATGTGATTAAATGTTTGTTGTCGGTAGATTATGATTATGTATATTGTGGTTAGGCTTGCTAGAAAACATATTGAGAGTATATTAAAGTTTCCCTTATCGGGAAGGAGTATCTTAAGTGTGACTCACGCTATAGAAACTCCTCTGTTCTTGTTCACGGTATTAGTAGAATTCTAATGTTTCTTTGTCATGCCAAGGCCTTAGAAGTTTATGGTTAGTTGTGGGGCACGATTTGGTAAGTTGGATGTGTAGGGCACATCCAGGAAGTATAGCTTTAAGTTTGACACCTATAGTTGAAAGTGAAGATCACCCAAAGGTCTTTGGCATACCTTGCCTCCGGGGCGGAATTCTAATAGGATAGTCTTACCCTAAAGTCGACGCGTCAAGGTTGCCTAGTGAATCAGAATTCGGCCTGCCATGTAGTTGGCTACTGTCGTGGCCTGTTAGTTTGTCAACTTAGTGCTTGTCCTACAGGTCACTCGGGACCTTTGTCTCAATTGTTCCAAGTCTAATAGGTCAGTGGATACACTAAAGGAGGGAACTTCATTAGTAGTCGGATGCGGGCGGGGCCAACGCCCCATCCTACTCTTATAGATGCTTACGTACAAGTTGCCGCGAGTGGCTAGTTCCAGAATCGCCAGCCTGTGAGGCTATGAGCCCTAGGAAGCCATGGGAGAGTGTTCACTCGGAAGGACCTGAATTTGGGGCAAGAGATGGCTAGAGCTTCTCAAGGACTATGGTATGAGTGTCCTTTATCATCCAAGCAAGGCAATTGTAGGGGTGGATGCTCTTAGTAGGCTATCCATGGAGAGTGTCTCATGGAGGATAGGAAGCACACTTACACGGGCGTATCATATCCTCTCATGATGTAGTTGTGATACGGGTCTCCAACATATTCGGGTTCAACCCCATAATAAAGCGGTGAACCACAGGCATGGTGTCCACAAAGGCGGCGCATAACGAGGCAAGGAATCCAAACCACATGGCATATTCCACGAAAACTCATTGACCCCCTACTTTCCATGTGTAGGAGTGATCAACCCGAGCTTGTCCAATCTCTGTGGTAGGTAATGATCAAGAAAAGCCTCTAAAGAGTTTGGGCCAGGTCGGAGGAAAACATCTCTCCCTCAAGACCTCTCTCCCAACTCTCATACCACAGCACGGCGATGTCCGTGGCAGCTACCGCTAACTCAGCGACTCTGTGGGTGGCATGCATCACCTGAAAATCCTCTACATGTGGTCTAGAATCACGGGTCCTCGGTCGATATGTCCCTATGAATCACGAGGACTTGAATTCTAGGAACTCTCGGACCCTCAAACTACCGAGCCCTTCTAAAGATTCTTCAGCGCCCAGGTGGCAGTGGGCGCGGCGAGCAACCATCATACGGCCCTAGCATAACCACCATGCTCCTTACCTCCTGGTCGGATGGTCTGAGTACTTAAAGCTGGGAGCGTGCGAATCACCGTCCGTCCCTACGGCTCTGACGTGGTGGAGATTGCTTAGGGAGGTCGAGATTATACCTCCGTATGGAGTCCTCGGGTGTTGATTCTGATCGAGGTTGAGGCACCTGTTGGCGGTGCCCTCCTCACGCTGCTACATCAGCCTCCTGCTGTGGTAGGATATCGTTGATGGAGCACAGCGAAGAAGAGTATAATGAACTTAGGGACTCAATTCTATATTGTACCACCGCTCTATTGCACGATTGAATAAGAAGAAAAAAGTAATCATCCTATTATGCCTTGAAGCCTCACTGCCTATAGTATGTGGTGCACAACACATCCATAGATTAGATTCTACTTAGCACGGCTTGCGGACTCTACGGGATACGACACCTTTCTGATACCAAGTTTGTCACACCACCTTGGGAGGCATGACTTGCACTGGTGCCCTACTAGGACTGGAGCTGGCGAGGCGGGCGAGCCTAAGAATCTCGATGCGGGCTTCCTCTAACTCTAAAATAAGAAAACAACGGGCTATATAGAGGCTGTAAATACAACCCCGACGGACAAGGCCTATATTTTGTGAAAATAAGCATTTAACCGGAGAAAACAAACATAGGGAGTCTATGTGGGCGACAAGGCCTCCATGATTTCTAGTTATAACCGGGGAAAGTAAAGCCGATGCTAAGGCGAGCTATGACCGACAAGGCCACCAAACAACAGCAGAATAGGGACCCTACGGCAATGCATAATCTAAACACATGCCATTTGCAGCTGATATCATCTAACCACAGGGAAGTAATGCAATGCATGGCCTCTAGGGTAATAAGATGAGTGAATGGCGTCCCGACCTACCCACTCTTGTACAACCAAAAGAAGTAAAACTCTATCGCACAAGCTCGAAAGAAGGAGCTAACAGCTGTTTAGCCGACTGAATTCTCAGGGACCTTCTCCTCATCTATACTTTGCGGGAATGTAATACGGCGCCCCGGAAAGGCGTCGGTACCACAGAATCTTTGAGTATGTAAGAAGTAACTTTAAATAACTGAAAGTAAATAGAACTAACAATGATTGAACTGAGAAACGAACTGAAGATGAAGCTGAGGTAGTGAAATAATGACTAAATATAGCTGCGTGATAAGGAGGGGTAGGGTCATGCGACAAAGGGCGTCTTCTTGTTTAACTTCGTAATGGCAAACATAAACCTTACCTGGCTCCCATAAGCCGGAAGGTACAATCAGCACAGAATAACCCACCTGGGCCCCCATTAGCCCTAGTGAGTACACCTCAATCTATATACCCCTATCCCGGTCATCTTGAGTCAATTACCGACGCTATAAGCATCCCCAATCCCACAGGTGCACAACTAGGCCACTCATTTTTGACTATAGTTGTGTCGAGTCCGGAGGACTTACGGTAACTCCACCCGAGCGTAAACGCTCATCGGGGGTGTATATAAGACCAACCACGACAATATGAGGATCTGGATCCCCATCTTCCATCCCTCGCGTACGGCATGTCGCTCAAGTAAGAGCTCACGTATCTACACCTTCATGGTGATGACGACATAGCTATTAACCTGGGTAGTCTGGGCTTCTCACAGTGTAATCCGGCCAAAACAATACAATTTACGAGTCTCAATAGACAACAACAACTAAACATGATAACATACTCGACTGTGCTTTCTTTGGGATTCATCTTGGACTACTACTTGAAGAAACTAACTTGCCGAAAGAAAATGTGCTTAACATACCTCGTTCCCTGTTTACCGTTTTAACTTGCAAGTTTCAATTCGTATTCGATAGCTCTTCCCAACTGAAATCGCATTACTGGAAATATAAGACTAGTTTAATACTAAATCGGAAAAAAAGAAAACTTTATATATAAATATTAACTATTTCAACTTTACAAAACACGATTGAAACCTGTTATTTCTCGAAAGTCTAGAAGGGAGAAATGCTTGCTTTAAGCACAGGATCGTATTGGCACTGGTTTGGAGCAATTCTAACAGCTTTGGCTCGGTGGGACGACGGTGCGGAGGCGCATTCTCGTGAAACTAACTTCGTAGAAATTCTCCTGCGACCCCTTATACTTCGTTACCCAAAGTTAATTCCGGATTTTTTGACGGCGTTTAGCGTAATCGGATAGTTAAATGTTTCCTTTGTTCTCCTACAGTATGTCCCTAATCTATGAATTATACTCAAACTTCTAAGTGTGATACCCTTATATACTTGAGGTAGCAGACAAGGCAACGTGGCACACTGCCCAACGCGTTGATTCTGCTCCGTGCCACATTGGCTAACGTGGAGGAGTAGCTCCATGCCGCTGCCCCTCTTGGGCAGCTTGGTTCGGCCTCATCCCACGAGAATCCCGAATTTGCACTCATTGTATTGCTTTCCGGGCCCTTTCTGATACGTGGCACTATAAAATACTTAACCAACATACAAATAGGTCGATTAAACGTTAAAAATTTATGGGGTGTAACACTTTTCTTCCTTTTTTTCCAAAATATCATGACACCCTTCATGGGTGAAACCTTCAGATAAACCCAATCACCTCTTTGAAAACATTGTTATTAACATTTTGACCTTTACACTTTGTATTAGTTTCATTCACTCATATAAAACCTTCAAGAAACATATAATAATTCTACTTAATGCCTTAAACAATTCCTTAAGGTTCAAATAGCACAAGAGCTCCAATAGATATAGCGATATTCTTAAAGACGTTTCTTAACGCTTTGGCGTGTAAGTTGGACATAAGCATAATCGTGTATATATATATATATATGTGTGTGTGTGTGTGTTTGTGTATAATTCCATATAACTTGATCACCCACGTGGTTTTATAGACACATCGATGGTTTACACATTCGAGTTTTATTTTTTAAGTTTAACGTATTAGTTAGTTAAGAAACATGTTAATTAGTCATTTAGCTTAAGGAGAGGGATCGGGGACCTTCTATGTACCTTAAAATATACATATAATAGGGTAGTCAACTATCATAAGGAAATTTCATTTCGGTGATTACCCCATTAGCCCTTATTGACTTAAAACCCAATTTCAAATGTTAGGTTCATCCGTGTGTTGTCATCTTGCATGATTACCAATTTTATTATTAAAAAGAATTTTAAAAACTTTTGAAGCCACATACATAACATAATGTAAAGGACCAACTCACAGTGCTCACGCTGAGGGGACTTCAAACTCAATTTACAACTATGACCATAATTAAAGACAATTGCCTTTTTCACTTTATATTAATGTGTTCCAATTCTTTAGCTATCCATAACTTAAGACTAAGTAATTCTAACACTTTGGAATAAATATAATATGCTACTACATGAGCTTAAGTACAAGGGAATGTTTGATTCATCATCATCATGAATTCATGCTTGAAAATCAAAGAGACAAAAAGCGCCTTACATACCTTATTCGGCAGAATTTTCCTTAGTCGCTTCTTTCCTCCGTCCTTCCTTCCTCCAACAACCATATTTAGTATTCTTCAATTTCATGAATTTAAATCATGTAAAAAAGACTTGTTTGAGCCAATTTTCCAGCCAAAATGTCACCTCAACAACAGCCATAACAACAACACAAAACAACATTTTAATACTTTGTTTTAACTTATTTCATGACCTTTAAGGAGAAAAATAAAAGCGTGAACTTACCTAGATTTTCTTGTGATCACTCCTTATCATAAAAGGAGTATATTCCCAGAAAAACACAGCTATATTAACCTCTAAAAATGGGCAAAAACTTCACCCAAAAACACGGCAAACGAGCCACAAAATCAACTTCAACTACAAGCTTTAGCCAAGGAAATTCTTGCAAGTCTAATAGCTAGAAATGCTTATCTTTTTATTGTCTTAGAGTGCTACTAAGATGGATTATCTTGGAAGATTCACTGCCTAAAACATGGCATCAACTTCAGCCAAACACATATAAAAAAATTAGCTAGTCTAGCTTTTACTTTTCAGCTTTTAGCTAATGATTTTTGGTGAATTTAAAAATTTAAAAGAATTCTTACCTCGTTCTTATCCATCCTTTATAAAAATGGAGTACAGCTCAATAATTCTCCAAAAATACATCAAAGACATAATAACCATGCTGTCAAAACATAACAACAAGACTCACGATGCTTCTCTACAACTTTGCAATAATCTTCTTCACTTGGCTTGAATTTTGGTTGACCTTGATTTATCTTTATTCTTGGCTGAAAAATATGAGAGAAGTGTTCCTAATACAGCTCAAAGAAAGTTGGATAGGGATGATATGATTTGAGCATCAAATAGCAAATAACTAGGGAATATTATGGCAGTGGAGGCAGTAACCCCCGTCACTACTTAATGGGGCCTCGGTAAAATGCCCATAACTTTTTACTCTGAACTCCGATGAGAGATTTGATATTCTGAAAACTAAACTCAAAACTTTTAATCTGATAAGTCCTAGGACTTCTAACATTATAAGTTGGAAGATATGATCATTTAAAATGGACCTTGACTTGTAGACTTCACATACTCTTCGCTTTCCATTGTACATGTTTTCATCCTCACCTACGACAGCATACAACCATAATTCCATTAATATTACATACAAATATCCAAATAATTTTAAAAAAAAAATTGGAGTGTAACATAAAGTCTCTACCTTAGACGGTGTAAAATCTTGCTTCCGGACAATATGAATTATTTGGCGAAGACAATGTAAAATCTTCACCTCAAACAATTTAAAGTCTTTGACTCAGACGGTATAAAGTTTTTACTGCGAATTATGTAGATCTATCTTAGACGATGTAAAGTCTTTGGCTTGGATGATATGACGCTTTTGGCTTAGACGGTGTAAAGTCTTCACCTCGGGCAATACAAAGTCTTTAGCTCCCGAACGTGTAAGGCCTTTTGCTATAGACCATATTATGTACCTCACTTGCTTAGATGGTATAAAGTTTTAGCTCAGACCGATGCAACACTTTAACTCGGGCTATGTAATCTCATTTTAGATAAAGCAATATATTTGCCTTATAAGTAATGTCTTTCCAGAATAAGTAACATCTTGGGCGAATAATTCTCGAGTCAATCTTAGATCGGCTTATCCTCAAGAGTAGTATTTTGCCTAAAAGGAAGGAGTGAAACACAACACAAGAAAACACAAATATAAGAAGAGATATTATCTATTAAGACGACTTTTAGATACGGAAGTCAAGTTCAAAACTTAGTCAAGACCAATTCGATTAGACTTTGGCAAGATTTTGATCTTCAAGTCCAATTTACAGGAAATATTAAATAGATCATGATTTGAATGTTTCTACAATAAGTTATGAATTTTCTACTATAAGCATGCTGAGCTGCGAATTAAGTGACAAAAATCAAAAGAAAAAAAATAAAATTATCTTGTATTATACTTCCTCATCGTGACTTTCAACTCTATAATTAGTGTCAAAATAATGGAGAATCTACTCCGATTATAAATACTAGATGAAATGCCCGTGCTATACACAGTGTCCAATGTAATATTTCTTTTATTATTAAATCAACTATTTTAAAGGATCAATAGTTTTGAAAAAAAGCACTAAATTGTTAATATTCATTTATCAGTGACTCAATATTATAAAATAAAATAGGATTTGAGAGGTAATTCATATTGGGTTATTGAAACATTTCTAGACATTTCATCCTCCAATTATAACATTGAAGTCATGAAACCTTATACTAAGTACTAGCTTCATATCATCACAGGTTCATATGAAAATTTTTTGTCTAGTAATCTTGCTTCAAAAATCATATGATCAAAAGAATATATTTTACGAAAAAGGGAAAATAGTAGTGCTTGCATTTGATGACAAAGAAAGTTCGGCATTAGCGCTATAGCACGTGTGCTTTTAGAGCCCATCATCCTCGATATTTTTCTACAAAAATCACAAAAGCATTAAAAATACCCCGTTGTTTTATAAAGCAGAATTATATATAGCTCACAATAGATCACATTTATTACTATAACTTAAAAAGAATAAATGAAAAGTTTAAAAGTTGAAAAATAGAATAAGATGAAGGCTACCCACTTGGTTCAGACGAAGTAAAAATGATTTCATATAGAAATTGGATGGCGTAATCTCAAAGCAATAAGAATCTCATTCCCCCAAATTAATCTATCATGATAAAGTTAAACCATAATTGTCCTACAATATCTTACAGGATGCAAACACAAAATTGGGTAGAAAAATAAATGCCAACTCCCGCATTTTTCTATTTGACAGTCTCTCGATACAAACTAACATTTGAATATAAAAATTTTTTGTCAAAATAATTAAACAAGACCAGCAAACATTTCAATTCATAATGGTACTACAATAATTTTCCCTACTTCCCTACTTCAAATGATGTATCAAGGAAATATATAAAAATTTAAAATAGGTATAAGGCTGCAATTTGGACAAATGTAATCATCGAGTAGATTATTCCAAAAATTACACAAGGTAAATATTGAAAAAGAAAAGATCTATATCAATAAATAATTTACCCTTGAAACATAAGCAAAACTAAAAATTGCTAAACTAAATCTATTCCAACTTCTAGAATTACTCAGTCCCTGTCATCTCCATTTCATAGTTACCAGAAAAAATGAGTAAACAACAAATTCTACTGGAGCCTGCTACAAATAACTGTCTCATATACTTGTAAAACTAATGGAGAAGTATGTTCATATGGTCCAAGAAACAAAGTGGGTGCAGTGTCTGTCGTAAATTTAGGACGGGATAGTAATCACTTATACGACCATCCAAATTTTAGTTGTAAGAGATTGCACTCAAGTAGAGTTAAAAAAATGAATATTTACTTTAGCATTTTAATTTCAAGATCATTCATATCTGAAGAAGTCGTCTAACTAAATCAATTATCAAAAGTGGAAAAAGACAGAAACCTAGACAATTATGCACACAATCAAAGAGAAGAACTATATCAAGAATAAGAAATTGTATTATAAAACCTCTTTCAAGGGGGGAAATGAGTCACTTATGTTCAAAGAGAGGAAGTTGTATTTATCTCATGTCGTCTAAGTTTCATTATAGAACTTCCGTTTTCAGAATATTGATACTCTACCTTAATAATGCTAAAGCACTATTAGTTACAACTTCTCAAAAGGATATTGTTTCACTATTTTTTAAAATCTAACACTAGATTCCAAATAGACAATGAAAATCACTAATATTCATCATTCAAAGTGTACAAAACAAAGCAAAACACAAATAACATATACTATAACATGGTATTATCAATGCGAAAAGCTTAAATAACTTAACAATGACATAAAAATGCACAATCCATACTAATGACATAAAAAATAATGAAGTTTTGGTGAATCACAAACATAGTACTGTATGCATTGATTGCGTTAACTCAACTAACATAACTTACCTCTTTATATTGACGGTTCTTGTAAGTAATTTAACAATGACATAAGAACACTTCATACATATTAATGACATAAAAATAATGTAGTACACTTAATACATGCAAAGGCCTGCTGGATGTTAGTGTGGCACCGGTTG
>JACEIK010004735.1:110092-126801 GCA_018107945.1 Datura stramonium
TCACGTAGATGTATAGTATTTCTATGTGTTAAGTTACAGATAACTAGACAGCATGGTGGCCTTGTCGGCCCGCATAGGTTCCCCTATGAGATATAGTATTTTGGTTAGCTGAAGCTTTATACGGGTGGCTATAGGCCCAGTCGGCCGAAGGCTGTATTTACAGCCGTTATATAGCTCGTTGTTTCCAGAAATCTGAAATAGAGCTAGTCGGGCACCAGTTATGCTTAGGCTCACTAGTTAGCAGTCAAGGTCCTTCTAGGGCACTAGGTGCCAGTCATACCCCCTGAGGCGGGGCGTGACACCCATCGTTAGATCACATCAAATCTCACAAGAATTGGCATAAACCTTACGGATCCTAAAAACTGGACTTATAGAATTGAAATCCATAGAGTTTGAGAAGAGTTTAGGGCATGAGAGAGGAAGGAACTCTAATCCATAGCTTCACATACCTGGGTAAATTGATTCTACTCTCTTCCTTGAACACCCAAAGGAAATTAAAGAAGAATTGATGAATTCAAGCCTTGATCACCCGTAATAGCCTTCTAGTCCTGCATGCATGCAATGGTATGGCTTAGGATAGTTTTAACTCTCTTAAAACCCTTCTAACTAAGCTTAAAATGACATAGTTTAGGCCTTAGGAACTTAGGAATTACAGAAAAGTCCTTAATAAACTCATAGGGAAAAACATACTACCAGTTCCAATGTGGGATTGGATGGCTCGTTACCTGTGACCACGACTCGTGGTCACCAGCCGTCATGAACACTACCAATTCTTCCTCTGATGGTCACCACAAGGGACACCACGACTCGTGGTGTACCCAAAAACTCGTGGTCACCAATCCTTACCAACACTGCCGATTCTTTTCCACTCTTCAACCAACTCTTGACCACGAGCCAGCCAATGAATCATGGTGTTGACCACGATTCGTGGTGACAAGCCTTTAGGTCCACTGTCCAACTTTCTTGGTCACTTCAACCTCCTTTGACCACGGGTGACTTAACAGGTTATGGGGATGATCATAACTCGTGCTCACAACCCTGGTCACCCCAACTAAAAAACAATTAACCAAGTCCTAGCCTCTCCCCACGAGTCACTTAATGACTCGTGGGGTTCCTGATGGGGCACTGGACAACTCGTCCTGTGACCTAGTGAAAAAATTTCTGTTCTCTCCATTTCAACTCTCAGGTTTGATCTTAGGATTTTTGGGTATTATTGGTAATCCCAAGACCACTTAAATGAGGTTATTAATGAATAGCCAGTCCATCAAGAGTCCTAAGGGTGTGTTAGAAGATGTCTTGGTTCATGTAGACAAATTTATCCTTCCAGCTGACATTGTTGTGTTGGATTGTGATATGAATGTTGATGTGCCTAACATTTTGGGGTGACCATTACTAACCATGGGTAGAGCATTGATGGATGTGGAGCTTGGAGAGCTAAAGTTTAGAGTGGAGGTAAGGAAGTCACCTTTAAGGTGTGTCAACCTAAAAACCCCCCGAATGAATGCAAGGTCATAGTGGTCCTCGATGAAGATGAGGAGCAACACGAAATGGTGAGGATGAAGTAGGTTTGGAGGATGACCCTCCAAAGAATTGATCATTGAGAAGGTATTTGTCATGCCACGATGTTAAATAAGGTGCTTTTTGGGAGGCAACCTATGTATTTTTATGTTTGGTACTTTGATGGTTTTTTTTGTTTTTGAATTGTAGGTTGATTGGATGAGGAACCAAGTGAAAGAAAATAAGGCAAGCCCTACGCAAGACTTGCGAAATGCAGGTGCTAAAGCGTGAGCCGCAACCCAAGCACAAGAGGGGTCCAGAATGTTGAAGGAAAAAGGAGAGAGTCGGCGCTTCACCTGCGAAACACCAGTGATAACCCGCAAAACACCGATTTGGCGCAGGCTTAAACTAGTGAACCTGGAAGAGACTAGGAAATTGAAATTTGAACTGCAAACCACTGGTGAAACACGGGTGGCAAGCTGCAAAATGCCAGTAAAACGAAGCCCGCAAATAGTGAGCTGGGGAAGAGCACGGGTCGCTTGCACCTAGAACTGCAAAATGTAGGTAACCACCGATAGCCACAGGTCCAGTGCAGGCGCAGGTAAGTACTTGATTTAAAATATTGACCAAACTCGTTGACCGACCCAACCATGGTTCTTCCAAAATGGTCAAATCCCTTTTTAAATCCTCAAAAATCCTTCTTCTCCACCTTTTCACCTTCCCCATAACCCACCTACCAACCATTATACCTTAACAACTTCACCCCATTAACTCTTATTAAACCCACCTTCTCAATGCACCAATCAATCTTACTCTCTTCCTCCTATAAAATCCCCCTTTACCATTCTCTTCATTTCATCATCTCTTACTAAACTCTCACTAAGAAAAAGAATTTCTGCTCTTTGGGGAATTAGCCATTGTTGATCAAGACACCGAGTTCCAATGTAGTTGCTTTTTATTGTTTCTCAATTTGTGTGTGGGTTTCTTTATCTTATTTTACTTGTTGTTTGAGAATGATAGTCCAAAATTATGCATGCTAGAATCACAATCCTCTGAACCCATATTCCCAATTTCCCATGTTGTGCTCTTCCATTATTGAATGATTTTCTAATACTGTGGATATGTTGGGGGAAGTGATAATTGCATAATATTGGTATGTGTACTCATCTTGGTAGAAACTCTATATGAAGTTGTGTGTCTAATAAGTAGTTTGGGGTGAAGTTTAAGTAATCCCGTGCGCTTAAAATGCATAATTTTCCCGATGATAGATAGGTTGATATCTTTCCTAAGGGAAAATAATTATTTTTATTCTGTTGTGCTATTTGAGTGGGTAAATCATAATGTGGGGGTGCGTTGAGTAAAGCATGAACTTGAGGTAATTTTGTTTAACTAGTTTAGAGTGGTCAATGTTGAACGGTGTTTCACCTGCGAATCGTCAGTCAGATTATGCGAAACGCTGGCTGAGGCGTACGTACGGGTTTGAGGCTTCAGGCTACTGCCCAGCACCTGCATTTCACCTGCGCGTCACAGGTCAAGACCAGTGAAATGTTGGTGTAGCACAGGGAGAGCACCATTCTGCCCAGTTGTCTACCCAGGCCTGCAACTCAACTGCGACTTACGGGTCTCCACCTAAATTTCGTAGTTGTAGCGCAGGTACTGCCAACACATGATTTAGATGTTTCAACCTGTTGTCTGCCAATTCTTAGATTTTTATTTCTAGCTCTTTTTGGTGTTTCTTTTACTTTCATATTATCAAAAACACAAAAATAGTAGCATATGACACTAACATTTCTTTTGCAGCATCATGACTTCATCTAAGCAAGCGGACAAGGGAAAGTCACCCTCCACGTCAAAGAATAAAGGCAAGAGGAAAGTGAAAGTAACCCTGGACCCCACCAATACCAAAGAGGCCATCATCTACTATGTGCCTGACATAAAGGCACATTATGTCATCTGTGAAGGGAGGCCAATCACCACTAAGAAACGTTGTGATCTTGCGGGACTGGGGAATGATTTCCCAAACATCACTACATAGTTCAACGATAGACAATGGCACATTTTGCTGAGCCTCTACCGGAATACAACACCAACCTTGTACCAGAATTATATGCATCCTACCAATCACAAGAAGAAGCAATGAAGGACAAGGGGAAGGTTGATGAGTTCCCTTTCCTTCCCTCAGTCAGGGTTTGGGGTGTTGAGTTAGATATCACTTCGAGAACAATAACAGAGTATGCAACAAAAGTGGCCACCAGAGAACATCGTTTCAGTTGGATAACTCCCATTAACACCATTGGTCAGCATATTTGGGCCTCCATGGGTGGTGAAATCACAAGGCATGATCTAAAGTTTGAGGCCAAGTTGTGGCTGGAGTTTGTTTACAACCGAATTATGCCCTCTAAAAATTACCAAAGAATGAAACTCTAGGCAGCCATACTGATTTTCTGCATCATGACAAGGGTGCGTATTAACTTTGGGGAAATAGTGGCCACATAAATGAAGCATAAGTCTATACAACAAGGAACTTCAATGCCATATGCTGTTCTCATCTCTCAACTGTGCCTCAATGCAGGGGTACCATTATTCCCCGATTAATCCCCCAGCTCCACTACTGGTGTAATTCATATTGAATGAAAGAGGGATGCAGATGCACCTTAGATAAAAAGAAATAAGATACAAGAATGGGAGACTCACAAGGATTCTACTTCTCATGACATAGAGGAGACCCCCATTGTTCCTGACCTTAACATGTTTCAGGTCATGCATTCGGAGAAGCACCATTTAGGGAGCCTTCACCACCTCCCTCATCCTCTCGCCCAAGCTGAGTACAAAAGCTAGCTGAGATGACATAATCTCATGAGATCCAACTCCAAAAGTTGGCTTAAAATCTCCCTGCTCTTATCGTCAAAACAATGAAGAGGGAGATGAAGAATATGTTTGATAGCTTGAACAAGCTATGCTCCCGAGTAGATATGGTTGAGGAAGCAGTCTCTTCTATCTGAGCTAAGGTGAGAAAGTTGAGGAACGGGGGACCAATAGAGGACCTGAACATGAGTCTACTTGATGCAACAATGGCTGCCCCACCTACATCCCGGGGCCCCATTGATGATCTATTTAAGGGTTTAGGTAGTGTTGATAAGACAAACTTAGGCGAGGTCGGTCTTGATGAGAATGAGGAGGACAATGATAATGAGGACGAGTAGCCACATCAGGGAGTTCCTTCCATCCTTTATTCTTCATATATACGTTGGGGATAATGTAAATTCATAATTGGGTGTGTGTTGTGTATCCCTTTTGTTGGTCATGTTTGGTCTTGTCTTGGTTGTTTTATTGCCCTTGTCGGGCTAAATCTCTTATGCTTTTGATGCTGTTAGTTTTAATTTTTTCTTAAGTTGGTCGAATGCCATTGCCGGGCTTTTGTGAAAAGAAATGTTGCTTGTTGGCTTGTTAGTGCCATTGATGGGTGATAATGCTCAAACTCACACTTCCTGACAAAGTATGAAGCAGACATTGTCAACAAATAACCCAACTAAGAGGTTGGGGTCGAACACACAGGGAATATGGAAGATATATACTAATGACAGTAAGTGAACTTGTTGGTGAGTTATATCTAATTTGGGGGTTTCAAAGAAAACAATGTTAAAGCAATGATTATAATTGTGATTTAAGTCAAGATTTGAAAACCACTAGGGTAAGTGTTTCCAATGGGTTCATAGCTACTTCGGGTATAAACACGTGATCAATCCCAATGCTTACTTGTAGAATTGATAAGTAGGGTTCATCCAAACAATTGATTCATCCCTATTGGATTACTATACTCAATCACCGGGTCTGGTCTCATGAGCGATTTCAAGCTAACCGTTATCAATATGTTCCAAATTTAACTATCTTACGACCATAACTCAATATGTTCCAAATTTAACTATCTTCCAAATGATCATAAAGATCAAGGATTTGTTGTAATTCTCTTTTCCTAATCTCTACTTCTCTAGGTTCAAGCAAGTAAAGAATTCATACAATTCCTAATGTTGTACATCGTTAAGAAACATTTAAACATGAAGAGAATACAATACAAGCTTTTCGCATTGGATTTGAATCACTTTTGTGCAACCCTAGTTTGTAAATCCACCATGCTTCCAACAAACCCTAATTGTGGAGGTTTTAGCCTCTCATGGTTGTAAGATTGTAATTTGCATTCATAGACAAAGACATAATTCAATACTTACAGCAACAATTGGAAGGAAATCAAATTTTATTACCTAAGAACAACCTCAATAATAATGTAAGAAATCAAGAATTTTATCCCAAGAATTGCTCCTCAAAACTCGATAAAAATTCACAAAAGTAACTATTCATACGTCTACTAACTCAGTTCGGTCCTCCTCTAACTAAAATAAAACATAAAGGATGTTTATGCAAACATTAAAAACCTTTTCCTAAGCTAATAGGGAGTTTTCCATATCTGGTGTCATCTGTGCCACTATTTGTCCTATGAACCGTAGCAGGATTGTACAGGCCATACCTTCTGTCCGTAAGTTCTTCGCTACTATAGATCTGGCTAAGTGTTGGTGTCCTGGTACAACTCGTACCTTCAATCTACGAGTAGTACATTGCTTGTGTGGTTTGGCTCTGAGATCTTTGACATCTTTTGGAATTCTTCACGAGTGTTGTGGTACGACTTGTACCTTCTTGCCATGACTGATATTGTCTATATTGTCTGAAGTTTTGCCAAGTACTAAAAATATTCTGAAGTTTATTACAGCTCCTTGTACGATTCGTACATTGGTGCCAGGGTTCATGAGTCCATCCGTACCAGGAGTCTTCCTTTGTGCAATTTCTTCTGAATATTTCCACGACTCTAGTTATGGCTCGTACCATCGTGATACGGCTCGTACTGAAAGTCGTATGTTTCCTTCTTCCCAATTCAGCCTTCTAACTTTCATCATGGTTCTCAGTACGACTTGTACAATCAAGGTATGACCTATATTGAAACTGGTACTTTGGCTGATTTTCAGCATTTTGAGGCTTTACATCTTTGCTCCAACACTTACTTTCACCGAAATCAAAGTAAAAGTGCCTTATATCCATATAAACATACATAAGTCCATGCTATTTTCTCAGTTTTAAGCGTTGAAAGTGCTGTAAACTCACAGCACATCAAGACCCTCAACTTAAGACTTTTGCGTGTCCTCAAGCAAAGAAAAAGAAAAACTAAACACGACGCTTAACTAGAAAATAAACCTAGGACACTACAACCAATATGAAATAAAATTTTCACTATGACTCCAAAATCTTTTAATCCTTTTCATGTGAACAAAATTAACACATGCACTACAAGCAACCACAAAACATGATAAACAGGGATAAAGATATGTCATCTAGCTATTAACAGGTAGTCAATTCATCACCATTATTTCTTTTCACACTGACGACTGGTGAAGTTAAACACAAAACATGTACCCTCACAGAAAACGAAGTCCCCCACTGACAGATATAGCAAAATATATGACATGGGACTGAACAAGCGAAACTCCCACTCTCATAATGAAGTTCCAAATACTGCATATTGGATAACATAGGCTTGCCCTTATTTTCTCTACTTCGGTCTGTCAGATGGTTAGGTTAGGATCCATATAGGACTTGCTTTGGTTTGTAATTTAGGATTTCAGGCTGGTTAAGGTAGATATGAAAATTTTTGAGTGACTAAAACCCCTCATTGGCACTATATTCATATGGCTCCATTCTTTTACTTTTTCTTTTCACTTTATCCACTTTTTCCTCCATGTTCACCCTTTTTTTATACACTTGTATGAGTGTGGTGTGTTTTAAAACTTTTCATGCATCATTCTCTTTTTGAATTTTCTTTTTCAATTTTTCTTTTCTTTTACTTTTCTTTTGTCGAACCACACCTCATTTTAAACTTTTTTCTCTTTTTTCTCCCCTTTTCACCTTCCCAATTTTTATGCACCCTTATTATATCCACCCTCCACTTAGACATTTTGCCTATGTTGAGGTTCACATTGTCCAAGGAGGAACAAAGGCCAAAACAAGTTCATTATAAAAATGGGTATGATTGATTGGTTAATCAAAGAAGAAAATGGTCTACTTAAGGATCAAAAATTTGGATCAAGGGAATCATATGATTTTGGTAGGGTTATGTAGGCTAAAAATGCACTCACAAAAAGGGTCTATGATCTTTTCCTAACCAACTATCCTAAAACCTATGCAAAGACCAACCGAGCATGTTTTAGATCCTCCACACAACATTGAACTAGGTATCAGACCTCACTCACTCTTGGTACATTATTTAGATTCACTCTACATATCTGATTTATTCATGGCTTAGAAAAAATTACACATTCTAATATACTAAATGACATAATAAGATCCACATAATCATGCATGCAATCACAAGTACACGGCTAATTCATAAAAAAAATTTAACAGGGTCAATTTTTCAAAATATTAAAGCTAGTACACATTATTGGATGAGTACTCCTCTAATTAAATAAAAATAACACAAAAATAAAATCCTAAACATGTTGATTCTACTAAATAGCATGCCTGAGGGAAAATACACACGGAAAGAAAAATCCTCAGAAGAATCAAAATCCCAAAAGAATACAAGTACACCCCCTCCCCTTTTTAACAAGCATGCTTCGTCCCCGAAGCATAGAATGTTAGAATAGAGGGAAAAGCACATGACTGCAGTGCTCTAAGCGCTCCTGTCATCTTACGGAGGAGGTGCCTCCATTGCAAATGTGGCGCTGGCGCTGTCCGGCGCACTCACTGGTGGGTCAACAGGGGAAGTGGCTAACCCCTCAGTAGTCTTGGCCATCTCTACGACCTCTGGAATGGTCGGGGCTGAATGTGGCTCTCCCAAAGTGTCCCTGCCACTGGCAAGATTATTCTGGGCCATGGTAGAGCTACCTGCTCCTTTAGCTCGTTCCTACAACTCTGACAAGTGTGCTTCATGAGTCTGCAGGCTCTCTACTCGTGCCTACTTGCGTTCTCTTTTCTCTCTCTTTTGTATCATTCTCAGGGTCTAATCTCCAAGATCCTCGGAGACCCTCTTCTTCCCTTTCTCTCTTCCTATTGTTGTGGGCTCCCAGTAGGCCGCCAGATCAAGCTCCTCATCTAGATCCATATCAAGGTCAGGAAAAGTGGGGGCTACTATAACTGCAGCTGCCGTGATGATAACTAGGTCACTTGGCTCCAAAGAGCCCCCAACTCGTCAAGGAGGCTTCCTGTATCTATCTGCTCAGGCATGCGCATATTGAATCAACTATCGGTCACTTCGGGCATGCAAGGCCTGTGCAGCTTTCTCGATTTCGGTTTTCACCCCGGGATTTAATTCTCCATCATTGATTGTATCTTTCTTTTTGCCATGGTCAGTCTTTTGGCGAACTTCTGGAGAAAATCCTGGGGCATTAGGACATATCATGCTCGGGTATGACTCGAGAGGCTGGTATATGGTGCAGCAGAAGTGCTGGGAGTTGCATTTGAATAACCAGAATCTATAGTCGGTGTCTTGCCCTTCTCCTATGAGGTGGGGGCATTCACCTGTGCGCCCCTAATAGGTCGAATCAATGGAATGGCGGTGGAAAGTTGGATCCGTCTCACCGTGTTCATTTCATCCCCCATTAGGCCAATATATTCTATCTGTTGTCCTCCAATCAAGCACTCCTCACCCTAGCGCACTATGATGCCTGCCTTTGTGGATAATCTGAAGACAAGGCTCAAGAATGCGATACTAGTGCTCAATCCCATGGCCCGACATCGCATCTTCTCTGTGATGACCCTCGGAATGTTGATGGGGTATCTGGACATAATACAGGACACCAAAGCAGCTCTATCCGCACTTAGGGTATTGTCATTGACTGTCAGTGCCAACCGGTGGCGTACTAACGTCCAATAGGCTTTTTCTATAAAGTTGAGAGGATTTTTCTTAACCTTCTTCCCGCTAGTGACCCACTATGCTTCCTCGTTGTCCTTAGTACCAACACCAGACAACCACTATATCTGTCTCCTCTTTTCATCGAAACCCAATTGCTTGATTTATTTTAGTGCCTCTACCCAGTAATCATATTCTGGTGTAGCATGTGGAGGTATGAACTGGGGCCCATATAGTATCCGAGCAATGATGCACTCGGATATGTCGACCTCTTGGCCTCTGACTAGAACAGTCTCCAGTTTGGGTTGATCTTTCAACTTTTGCTCCTCTTTGGCCTTCTGCTCCATATTGCCAAATAATTGGCATAGAACTCCTGGACAATTTCTGGAGTGTATTGGTCTGGAACACTAGCCATCCAATCGAAGTCGTAGAAACTAAATATCCGCTTCATCTCCTGCACCTTGTTCAATGACTTTGTGAGGATCCGTGGCTCTTCTTGAATGCCTTGCTTATGTTTTTTTTGGAAGTGAGAGAAATGCCTCACTCATATATCTCCTGAGCTTGTGTCACTCTCCACCAGATTGTGCGATTCTCTCTAGGCAGAGTCTGCTCCTGCTAAGTATTTGGTGCCTCCTCCTCTGAACCAACATCGCTACTTGCCTCTTTGGATTAGGTCTCCTTAGACGCCTCTTATACATTAGAGCTGCTTCCTAACTCTTGAGCTCCTTCCTCAGCTCCCTCCTCAAACTGGGGAGGTTCGGTAGATATGGCACTAACCACCACAGCTTGGGCATTGGCCTTCGCCCAAGTGGTTCGGGTCCAATCAGTGTCCAATGTATCGACCCTATACTCCTCTACTAAACCACTAGGGGAGCTTCCTGCTTGATCAGATTTAGAGGTTTCATCTATTAGTGTCCTCCGTGCAGTTTCCTTTGATGCTTTGCGCTTCAGCGTCATTGTACTTGTAGAGAAAGAGGGTTAGAATTCCAAACTAAGAAAAAAGAAAGAAAGAACAAAGTCCCCTGAAGTTTATCACAGGTCAACAATATGAGTCATACCTTGGAGGTATGATTCGTACTGATACCCGTAATGTCTAAGGTCAGTGCTACGCGTCTGAGGTATGACTCGTATCATGATGGTATGGTTCATACCATGAGTCGTATGAGGATACCCCTATTCACCATTTTTTTTGTATTTTTCTACGAGTCATGGTACAACCTGTAGGTCGATCCACGAGTCATAGGAAGGATCGTATTGTCAATTGTAGACTTGACCATTTCCAGATTTTTGGTACGACTGCTAGGTACGACTCGCAGTATTAAACCATGAGCCGTACTAGGATTCGTACCTTGTATATTTTCAAATTTGTCTTGGGGAAGTTCGAACGAGCCATCATACGAGTCATAGTATGTAACCACGATTTGTAAGAAGGCTCGTGAAGCCTGTCCCTGCCTCGATTTTGGTTCAGTTTATAGGGTGTTCTATCTTACACTTTGGGGTACTCAGAATTTCCTAGGTCTAGGCATGTATTTAAACCAATTTTACAACTATTCATCCTTACCTTTCTTTATCACTATCCGTAACACAATTGTTAGTGGTTCAATGCACTATTTCATCAAATTCGTCTTCATTCGCAGGCACACATGGTTCAATCACACACCCTGGTCATTGTCTTTTTCAAATTTTTCAAGAAAGAACATGGAATCACAGGCGGTTTAGCAAAGTTAAATCACGCATACAAGTTTTATCAAATTCTAAGAAATATACTTACTTGATAATTGTTTACTTCACCTGGTAGTTAGAAATTTAGGGTTGGAAGTTGGGATTCTCAGTGTTAAGTAAGCAAGAAATTGCTTGATTGATCTTTGATTTTGAGTTACGTGTATGAGGAATTCGTGAGTCTTGGTCGTGACTTCAGTTTTGAGTCCACAGGATAAGGGTACGATTTGTTTTCAGCATAAATAGGTTATAGGGTAGATTTGAAAAATCTAGGTTGAGTCGAGTGTTTTTAAAATTTTTGACCTGTCACGACTAATACCATGAATCATAGGAAGGCCCTAGGACTCATCCCTTGGACCCATAATAGAAAGATTGAGAAACTTACCTGTGGACCTACGAGCGTATCCTACGACTTATATAACTGGAGTAGGATTCATATAATGACTCGTAGGTCTTTGCTATTCATTGTGGTCCATTCCTTGCATAGTCCATAGGCATAGTGAGTACTACGATTCGTACAATGAAGTTATGAGTCATAGGACCAACCGTACCCTGAAATCATGCATTGAAGTACATCTCTGATTCTCACCACGACTCGTACTACGACTCGTACAAATCTCTCACGAGTTGTACTGAAAATGTAGCACCTGCCTCTTCAGCAATTTTTCTGCCACCTGTTTTTGTTTTCCCTGCACACTAAACATATGTTATTTAATTCACTTGGATTGCCTCCCAAGAAGTGCTTTATTTAACATCGCGGCACAACGCAGGTGGCTCAGTTACTTAGAATTCACCAAGACACCACTTGGGTTGCCTCCTAAGAAGCGCCTGATTTAATTTCATGGCACGATGCAAGTATCTTGACTACTCAGACATCGTCAAGGAACTCGAATTCACCTTCTATCGCTTAGACCACTCTATATTCCTTCAGTTGCTTCATTGACCGACAAACGTTGAAGGTGACCTCTTCTTTATTCAGTCTGAACTTTAACTGGCTAGCCACTACATCTACTAAGGCCCTCCCAGTAGCAAGGAATGGACACCACAAAATGATGGGGACTTAATAATCAACCGTGCAATCAAGGATCACGAAGTCTGATGGGAATATAAATCTGTCAACTTTGACAATCACATTGAATAGGATTCCCATAGGCTTCTTCATAGTTCTATTAGCCATTAGCAGCTGCATGGTAGTTGGTGTGGGGGCTCCCAAGCCTAATAGCTTAAACATAGCCAGTGGCATCAGATTGATGTTTGATCCCACATCACATAGTGCTCTTGCGAACTCAACATCGCCAATTGTGCATGTAATGGTAAAAACACCTGGATCTTCCTATTTTTGGGCCAGGACCCATGAAGCTATGGTACTACAATGGTGTATATTATCAACAAGCTCATAACTCACAGACCTCTTCTTCATCACAAGGTCCCTCGTAAACTTACCATATCCTGGCATTTCTTCTAATGCCTCGACCAATGGTATGTTCACAGATAATTATTTGAGCATTGACAAGTATTTCTAAAACTTACCATTCTCCACCTTCTTCTTCATTCTTTGGGGGGACAGTGGCGGTGGCCGCAGAATAGCCTTGTATCTTTGCGTTGCTCCTTGTTCAACTTTAGGCCATATTTCACCAATTGGGGCCTCAAGAAACTCAGCATCCTCATTATGTTCCTTCTCAAGAACATGGTCATCATATTCAATCATGCTCTCTTTCTTCCTTTCAACTCCAACCGATAGAGGGGGTCAACAGTAGTCTTTCCGCTCCTAGTCATCACAGCCATACATTGTCCATCATTCTTTGGAATTTGGACTATGTTGCTAGGTAGCATACCCTTTTGCCTAGGGTTCATAGATGATGACAGTTGCCCTAGATGCTATTCAATCTACTTGATAGTCGTCAAATGTGACTCCAATCTCTGACCCGTGCTTGATATATCTCTACATATTTCCTTTAAGTGATCATCTGTGGACCTTACCTAATTCAGCATCTCAGCCATCATGCTCTCTAACTTTGACTGTCCAGCCTCCACTTCACGTGCATTAGGAGGCACGTACACTCCAACTTGGTCGTTACGGTAACCATCATTCCTTCTCCAGTCTCCTTCGTGCTCATGACCTCGGCTTCTGTCTCTGTACCCATTCTTGTTATAGTTGTCTGTATATTGGCTTCCAGAACCTTGGCGCTAAGTTTCTTATCCAGACCCTTGGGCATATGCTCGGAAACCCGCCACCTAGTTGTTAAAGAAGTTTGCCTCCTCCTTGAAATATTAGTGGTCTGGCCCTAGCTCCTTTCCTTGTGTCCCAACTGCGTTCACCTTTCTGGCTCCAACTCTCATGATGTGCTTAGTAAGCAAATCCAACGATGTGCGCATACGAGCCAATCCCTGGTCATGCTCTTCTTCTTTCCTACATTGCTGTGCAGTCAAACCAACAACATATGTATCAGCCGCTGTGTCTGCCTCCCGAGTGTGCCATGCCCTGTTTATTTTGGTCACCCTATCAAGAATGGTAGTGGCTTGCTCCCAGGTGTGACTCATCAGTGCTCCTCCCGCCACTGTGTCTGCTACAAATTTGGTACTGTTGTTTAAGGACCTGTAAAAGATTTCCAACAATGTGTCATCTGGAATTTTATGGTTTAGGTATTTTGTTAAATTTTTCTTAAACCTCAGCCAGGTTTCATGAAGTTCCTCGATTTTAGGTAATCAGAAGTTATAAATTTTGTCCTTGAGCTGCAGCATTCTGGAGGGTGGAAAGAATATCTCAAAGAAAGCTTTCTTGAGCTCTCTCTAGTTGGTTATGGAGTCGTTGGTCAACTCTAATAACCATAAAGTGGCTTCCCCAGACAGAGAAAAGGGGAAAATTCTGAGTCTGATGGCATCTTGGTAGACTTCGGGAAACCTGTACGCCTTGCATATTTCCACGAAGTTCATCAAGTGCAGGTTGGCATCGTCAGCTGCATGACCACTGAACACCCCTTTCATGCTTAACAATTGAATCATGGGTGCTTGTGATGTCAAATTTTGCCCCAACAAGTAGTGGTCGTGGTACAATTGCTACGGTTGACCCGACATCATCTATTTTCGGGTCATCTTCATCAAAGAATTGTGGGTCTTTGGCCTCTATTGCCCCTCCCATATCGACCAGCATTCACGACCTTATCTCGAGCATCTTTCGCATCCTGAAGTGCAGCTTTCTGAGCTAGCTTGGGTTTCCTAGCTTCTTCAGCTATGCGGGCATCTCCTTTCTCCTGGTTTTCCATCCTTCACAGTGTTCGTTCAAGTTTGAGATCCAACGGAATCAAGGGGTTTCCACTCCGAAGAGTACTTGGCATTCACCAAGAAACAACCTGTGGATATCCAAAAATAAAAAGAAAACATAATTCAAGAAATAACAACCAAAAGTCAAATACAAGTAATTAATTTAATCTTAGTCATATTTCCCTGCAACGGCACCACTTTTTTATAAAGCTCAAACTCACTCTTCCTGACAAAGTATGAATCGTACGTTGTCAATAAGGAACCCAATTAAGTGGTTGGGGTCGAACCCACAGGGAATATGGATGATCTAGACTAATGCCGGTAAGTGAACTTGTTGTTGAGTTATCTCAAATAGGGGGGATTCAAAGAAAACAATGTTAAAACAAAGATTATAATTGTTATTTGAATCATGATTTGCAAAGAACTAGGGTAAGTGTTGCCCATGGGTTCATAAATACTTCGGGTATACAAATGTTATCAATCCCAATGTTTACTTGTAGAACTGATAACTTGGGTTCATCAAAACAACTGGTTCGTCTCTATTAGATAACTATACTCAATCGCTGGGTCTAGTCTCATTAGCGATTTCAAGCTAACCGTCGTCAATATGATCCAATTTTAAATATCCTGTGACCACAACTCAAGTTAATATAATGATTATAAAGATCAAGACTTTGTTGTAATTCGTTTTTCCTAATCTCTACTTCTCTAGATTCAAGCAAGTAAAGAATTCGGGAAAGTCCTAACATTGTACACCATTAAAAAACATTTAAACATTAAGAGAATACAATACAAGATTTTCACATTGGTTTTGAATCACTTTTGTGCAATCCTAGTTTGTTAATCGACCTTGCTTCGCACAACCCCTAGTTGTGGAGGGATTCGCCTCTCATGGCTGTAAGATGGTAATTTTCATTCATAGACAAACACATAATTAAATACATATAGAAAGAATTGGAAGGAAATCAGATTTTATTATCTAAGAACAACCTCAATAACAATGTATGAAATCAAGAATTTGATCCCAATAATTTCTTCACAAAACTCGATAAAAATTCACAAAAGAAATTATTCACACATCTACTAACTCAGTTCTGTCCTCCTCTAACTTAAATAAAACATAAAGGATATTTATACTGACATTAGAACCTTTTCCTAAGCTAGAAGAGAGTTTTCCATATCTAGTGTCGTCTATACCACGATTTATCGTACGACCCATAACAGGATTGTATGAGTTGTACCTGCTTTCTGTAAGTTCTTGGATTCTACAGAAATGGCTAAGTGTTGGCGTCCTGGTACGACTCGTATCTTCATCCTACGAGTTGTACATTGCTTCCGTGGTTCGGCTCTAAGAACTTTGCATCTTTTGGAATTCATCACGAGTGTTTTGGTACGACTCGTACCTTCTTCCCACGACTTCTACTGTCTATAGTGTCTGAAGTTCTTCCAAGTACGGAAAATCTTCTGAAGTTTGACGCGCCCGATTCGCGTGTCCGCAAGTGTACGGGTCGTGCAAGTAATATAGTGGCCCTTTTTAAGAACCAAAATGTCGAACCCACAGGGACTGGACCCATTCCTCTGACTATCCATTACAAGTGTGATGTTTAATACCGAAAATGTTGGTTATAGAAGTTTTCGAGGGAGATTTGATTAAGTCTAGTTTTGGTCAACGAAATATTCTGAATTTACTCTAGGAGCAACATAGAGTTAAAACCAGATAATCATGCAATACTACGATTTTCAATGGTTTAAGCATGGAACTATCAATTGTTATTTCACATCATTAGAATTGCATGTTCATGGTCTTTCGATCCTCTAAACACGACAAATTAGCCTCACTGCATCATTGTGAGCGAGGATGCTAATTTCTAGTTCGTGGGCAATTAATTATGTTGTGGTTTACGTGGAAACGATTAGGGACTTT
Source organism: Datura stramonium (assembly GCA_018107945.1). Classification (NCBI taxonomy): domain Eukaryota; kingdom Viridiplantae; phylum Streptophyta; class Magnoliopsida; order Solanales; family Solanaceae; genus Datura; species Datura stramonium. Next base: position 126,388 of record JACEIK010004735.1, read on the forward strand.
CGTGCATCTAATCATTTAACTCAACTTAGCCTCACAACTACTTCTTCGAGTGGTGATGTTATAATCCTAAGTTGGTCTCATAATACCCCCATTTTATCAACCAAGCAAGGTGTTAGGTATATCTCTATCCTAACACGAAATTATATTGTGAGATACAAACATGCTCCTCACATTCTCATGTCCTGACCCAGGTAATGCTTTCTCAAGCAAATGCCCAAGCTAACATATATATTTTCATGGTGATCAATCATAAAAACAACCAACAATCCAGAATGCAAGACAAAAACAACAATCAATAACTTAATTCCAAAACCATTTCATAAAATCACAATCATAATTCATGGCTTCAACCCTAGAGGAAGGGTTCTAGCCATTCATGTTCGTAAAACTACAAGAAACTACTACTAAACTAAC
>JACEIK010004736.1:43172-73999 GCA_018107945.1 Datura stramonium
TTTTCTTATCTAGAATTTTGATGAAGTTTTCTGTAGGATAAATTTTTGATATGTTTTTTCGTATAATTCAGCTTTTTAATTCTCTATTTGTTCAGTACGTGTTTATCATAGTTAATTGAATAGCTCTCAACTAACTGTGCTTATTTATTATGTGTTTTTCGAGAGAAAATGCATATTTAGATAGTTGTTGAACAACGTCACTCCTTATGTATATAAGATATTAATATTGCGGATTTATAAGCGGAATTAGAGAGAAAGAAACTTTATTGTGATCATAATGAGCTGTAAGAAATTGCTAGCCAGAGTAGTTTGAGAGAATACGTTTAGTAAAATACTGTGATTGTTTGAGAAAAAATTGTGCTAAGTAAAGTGCGCACAATTAAAAGAAAATAAATCAGTGAGATTATAGCTAATGTAGTGAGAAGGAATCCGACAATTGAAAAAATCCTAATTCTAGGCATATTTAATCTTGAAGTCAACTCAATCTCTTTAATTAATAATTTTTACCGCTTTAATATTTATTAGTTAATTAGTTAAAAAATAAAAATCTTAATCTTCATAACTATGAAAAATTTTCAAAATTGTCTTTTTAGTGATAATGAACAATTGTAGTTACAAGAAAGAAAAAATGAAAAGATTTTTCAAACTACTGATGTAAAACAAACATGGCCATTTATATGACCTATAAATTGCTTACTATATCTCAATTTATGTTGCATTTTTTTTTTTCGAGATTCAAACTATTTGTAAACTTTGACTAATATTTTAAAATATATTTTTTTTTATCATATTGACATTAGAAGAATGAAACTTATAATATATTTTTAAATCTAATTTAGTCAAATTAACTTTAAAAATGTGAAAAGTGCAATAAAAATTGAGATGGAAAGAATAACTTATTAGAAGTAAAATGATAAGTTTAAAATTAAATTATTTTTAAAGAAAAAAATATGTCACAGTAAATTAATTAGATTTAAGTTTTAGGTGGTTGGTTTCTTGACTTAAAATTAATGGAGGGAAGTTGTTGAGTTCCATCTCAAGCATGGCAGTGGACATGAAATGAATTAAAATGTTATTTGGAGACAAAGATGTAACATTATTTTCTCTTGTTTGTACTCTAAAGAAATCGCAATCTTTGTTGTGGCTTTTGTCCCTTCGATGGGATGGATTGTTTTGCAGGTTGGGTGCTTTTTCAATGATTCTACTTTTTCTTCGTCTCTCCTGAGTTGAATTCCATAATGTGACTATATGTTGTGGACTTCAATTATTTACAACCATATATGTGGCAAGGAACTTAATTGGAACACATTTATATATGAGAAGTGCTTTAAGAAAATTATATATACTATTATTTCATATATTATACATACATCGTTATTTTGCCTACATCCAGTATATACTAGTATTAGTGTTGAAAAGGATCTCAATTTACTTGTTAACTAGTTGATACAATGTCACGAGATTTACATGTACATGATAAAATTGTTATATAATTTGTAATATAGAAGTAATTAAAGGATTACAGTTGAAATAACTGTTATTGAATATCATGGCCAAAATATTTTGGGTATCACAGTCGAAATGATTTGAAAATCATCGTTGAAAAGGTACATTTATTCTAGAAAAGAAATCCGACCTTTCCCGACAAGTGTCTGTTTCAACTGCTTATGTTCTCTATAATTAGAGACGTCACTTACTCTACTATTAATTTCAACTAGTAATAGGCTTGTTGTATCTCAAAGAAGTGTTGTCTGCTAACTCCATAGATAGGCAATCACTCTTTTGAGACAGTGATAATAGCATGCTCAAGCCTTTCCTAGTCTCTTCATCTATTTCTAACAACTCAAAAGAGTGATTTTATTGTTATGGATATCAACCAAAATTTAGGATTCTTTTTGGTGAATAAGGATTTCATCATGCTTGATAAGTTTGATGGAATCAATTTCACTCGTTGAAAGGATAAAATGGTGTTTCTTCTCACTATTTTAAAATTTTACTATGTTTTAGTTCTTGAAATCACAACAATTTCAGAACCAATTGAGGGAAAATCTGAAACTATAAGTGAAATTTACATAGATATGGACTCGTGGGTGTCATTAGATTCTTGTTTTGAAGTTTCTATAATTGATTTCGTAGAAATCATATCGTATACGTCATTGTACGCCTTTTCTTTGTCGAATATTTGTTGTGTTGTGGCATGTGGTTGAGGATGTGTTCATGGCAATAGCTTGGTTCTCTGTAACGTGAAGATTTGGCTAGGTTCTTGGTTGTCAATCGAGAGATATGTTAAGTGTTTTCCTATATCTCTTTTAGGTATGTTTTTGTTGAATTTTGCCTTATTGTTATCGTCGTGCAAGTTGACTATTTTGTAGCCCTTGAATCTTATTCTTGCTCCTACTCTTATGATTGAGTTGCTGGTTGTGTTGGTATTTGGAGTTGGAAATATATCTCAAATTTGAGATTAGACTCATGTGCTTTGGTGTCATGTTGGTGAGTCGATTGATTACATAAATTTGGTGTAGAGTCGTAAGAAATTAGTGGAGAACTTGTGAGTCATTGTGGGCCATTTTGTATTTGTTGGGTTAAATAATTGTTGTTGTATACTTATTGATTTGTGTGCATTTTAGGATGCTTTGTGAGGACCTACAAGATCGTGACTTTTTCTGACAAGGTTGTACTTGTGAATTGTGATTGTCTGCAAGTTCGTGACTATTTTCAGCAGGCTAAGCTTGTGAATTGATTTATATATATATTGTGTTTCTTGTATTGTTGTGCTCTAGTTAGCTGTAAACTGAATACATGAACCGCTAATAGTCGAGATTCAGTGTGGTAGTTGGATAGTCTAGATTGAAGTCTGGTACCGTCTTGTGAGTTGTTGTTGATGATGATTTGTGAGTTGGATTAATCTATTGGTATCCCCTCGTATTTCTTCTGTTGTGTTGTATATCTATCTTATCTTTGTTGCCTTACATATTGGGTACATTTTCATACTGAAGCCTCGAGCCTAAGGGCACTGCATACTTGCCTGCAGGTGTTGATTGGTAAGTAGCTCGTGACACTCGTAGCTGAGTAGAGTTCCAGCTATTTTTAAGCTCTAGGTTGTTTGGAGTTAACTTTTGTTTTGAGTGCATATAATTGTTTTGGGTACGTTGGGGCCCTATCCCGATCATATATCTATTGTTGAACTCTTAGAGGCTCATAGACATCTGTTTTGAGTTGTATAGATGTTGTAGGCCTTGGTGTCCATGTTGTACAGTTATTGTATCAAATTGACCTTATCAGCCTTTATATATATGTGTTTGTCTTGAGGCTCAGTTTCCATTAGTGTTGTATAAATTATGATTTTGTTGCTATATATCGTGGTGCTGAGCCTTGTCGGCTAAGGCTTATTGTTGGTTAGCTTCAAGGTTTGCTTGGTCAAGTGAGGCACCGGGCGTCAGTTGCGCCTCTTTGAGTTTAGGGCGTGACAAACTTTATAATAGAGCATGTGGTGTCCTAGTAAGTCTGTGAGTCGTGTCTAGTAGAATCTTATTTATGTATGTGTTGCGCAACGTACTTATAAATAGGAGGCTACAGGGTATATAGGAATATTACCCTTCTTTCTTAATCAAAATCGTGCGGTAAGTTTGATGTCATATGAGTTGGTTCTAGACTTATTTGCTAACTTGTGCAAAAGATTCTTGTGACCCGAAGGACTATATCCAGTCAGTTGCTAGATGCGACAGCAGGTATATTCCTTTACCTTGTAATTCGTTATGTCATGGTTATACCTTGGTAGGTCCATGGTCATCTTGTTTTGAGTCATCTCATTGACCGGAGATTTTTGTTTAGAAGTCGGATGATGTTGTACGGAGATTCTAGGATCTATTGGTGCGTGTTATCAACATTTGATGATAAATATTACTAAGGGGGAGAATTAACCGAGCAAAATTTTTGAAAAATAAATTTATATATAATTCTAGAGAAAATTTTTATATTAAGCAAAGAACAAATTCTCCTGCTCAAGAAAAATTTGAAACAACTTTATATAAGAAAAGAGGAATTGACTCTCAATCTGAAGTTGAGCCTAAAAGGAATCATAGAAGTGAAAAAAAGAAAAAATATATAGACACTGATTTTATTTCTTCACAAGCAATTGTATTTCTTGTAGAAGGAAATTTAAAGACAAATTATTCAATGTGTGCCCATTTTATTAAATACCGAAAGATTCAAAAATTTTTAAAAAGAAGCAATATCTTCTAGAGATGCAGCTTTTGAAAAAGCTATAAATGATGAATGAATTTTATGTCATTCAACAACACTTAGATAATGATAGATCTTCCTGTTGGTTCTAATCCTATAAGTTGTAAATGGGTCTTTAGAAGAAAATATAATACCATGATCGTGTATAAACTTTTAAGGCAATATTGATTGCTAATGGATTTACACTATGCTCCTGTTGCACAAATAACATTCATAAGAATGTTTTTAGCTTTAACCTCTATATATAAATTATATGTGCATCAAATGCATGTGAAAATAACCTTGTTGAGAATGGTGACAGTTTATATTGAAAAGAAATATATATAAAAAAAATAAAAAAAATAAAAAAAATAAAAAAAATAAAAAAAATAACAAAATTCTGTTATCAATTAAAGAAAACTCAAAGCAGTGGAATGGAAAATATGATAATATTATTTTATATGAATTTGTACAGAACAATGCTGATAAATGCATTTACTCAAAGATTATAAAAGATTACGGTGTCATTATAAGTCTTTACGTGGATGGCTTATTGATTTTTGATACAAATATAGTTAAGAATAAATTATACTAAAAATATCTCAATTCAGTCTTCAAAATAAAGATTTTAATAAAATTGTACAACTCTTGAGTTAGATCTAAGAGAATAAGTAATATTCTGTAATCTATTCTCTTAGAGGTGTGATTCAAAAATATAATCACTTAGGAATCAAAGAGCTTAAAACTCCCTTAATTCAAATAAGTAGACTGAAAATTTTGAAATGGTCATAATGTTAGGATATACTATTAATCATGCGATTTCTAGTTGAGTATTATGTTTAGTTTTTGTAAGACTTTTATTTTATTTATTGGATTGATAAAGTCTTGTTTTAAATAGATCATTTTTGCATGTGCTTCCTTTACTTATATAGTAGATGATTTGGTGTATAGAGTTTAGCTTATACACGGAAGATTAAATCATCGGTTCTTATAAGTATAAAGTTTATATATGTTCACAATCTAAAATGAAAATTGGACAAATTCATCGGTATGATTGTAAAGCAGGATTAATTTAATTTTATCTTGATTATGGGAATGGTACTATTCCAACTTCTTGTGCTAGTACATTTTGTATGTATTGAATATTTAGTAAGAAAATGTTTTGTCGACTTAGTAAAATAAATTCTCTAGATCATTAAATATTACTTATACTCTTAATCTTGATATAATTATTATGATCAATGTCATTTGCTTGTTGTTTTTGATCTACCAAGGGTGAAACTCTTTCGCGAGTTAAAATATTCCCAATAGGTTGGATGATGATAAGTGATATTTGTGAAATAATAGTCAGTTGATGGAATCCATGTCTCGACCTTGAGATTGATATTTGTGAAATAATAGTTAGTTGATGGAATCCATGTCTCGACCTTGAGATTTATGACACCCCTTTATGATTGCTTATAAGGTTTCATGTGAAAACCCTACGAGGTGGATTAAGTATCAGTTACATGAAATAAGTTAGCGTTTGAATAAAGTTAAATTGATCAAATGAATTAAATATGAAATTTGATTGATTGGTTGATATCTGTAATCTTATCATGGGGAGTTAAATAAGAATTTAATGATTAATTTTAAAATGCGAGGAGTGCAATTACTAATTTTTAGTGGAATAATACGTAATTTATTATGGTAAGTTAATTCATTCATTATTTGATTAATACCACAATTGGAAGCCTCAACTAATTAAATATGTGGTCTCGCTATATGCACGATTAATTAAATAACTTGGAAAAGGAATAAACAAGTTTTCTTGAAGTAGTAAAATCCTACAAGATTTTGGACAACCGAAAAGGTAAGTAGTACATATTTTGGGTTTTCATACCCCTAAAAACGTGTGAATATACAAGGAAAGTAGGAATCCTATACGTTTTGGGATTAGGGTTTACACCACTAAACGTGATTATAAATAAGGTTTTTTTCCTCCTTGAAAAATTATCTTTTTTGAGAAGCAGTACTTGCCCACACAAGTATTCCCTGCAGAGATTATTCGAACTATAGTAGAGAAGCTATGATCTGGAGAGCAAGTTTGACATTTTGTGTGAAAGTTTGAGGTTAGTATTTCGTAATCTAATTCGTTATTGTTATCTGATGATTCATGTAAGATAGTTAATCCAATTTATGTTTTCTTCTACTACGCATGTTCTAACACATGACACAATTGAAATGTGTTAGTGCTATTGGAAATGTTATATATGCCGTACATAGCACACTATCGAATATAGCATATTCGGTTTGTAAATTTTCAATATCATCAATAAATCAGGTGTTAAATATTGAAAATCTATTTCAAAAAGTACTTGGTTATTTAAATAAAACAAAGAATATTGGATTATGTTATAGTGGTTCTCCTAGTATATTAGAAGGATTCTCTAATGCTGGTTGGATAACCGATGATGATGATAAAAAAATCACATTCGAGGATGAATTTTTACATTAGAAGGAGGTTCTATAAGTTGAGCATCAAAGAAGAAAACTTATATTACACATTCTATAATGGAATCAAAATGTTTCATTATCTGTCGGAGAAGAAGGGGAACGATTGAGAAACATGCTATTAGATATAAGATTGTGACGATAACCAATGTCTACTATTCTCATATATCGTGATTGTTAAGTTATATGGGTCAACCAGGTACTTTCAGGTTTGGTCCTTCTATCGGAATTACGGACACAGAGATACACACATAAACAAAGCAATAAATGTGAAACACGATATTTACGTGGAAACCTCCTTGCTCAAGGAAGAAAAAACCCGACTGCCTCGTAGGATTTCTCATGACTCCACTAGATCGAGCAACTATGATTACAAACTCTAGTAATCCTAAGAGATTCCACTCTAAACCTCTCACTTGTAAAACTCTATTAAAAGACTTCAAACAATGACTCCATTGCTATCTCTACTAGCTAACTCCAACTAGTACTACAGAGCTAGCTCTAGCCAAATATCAACTAACTCTAGTTGACAATTTTGCGGATACAACTTTAAAGAAAAGAAAAGCAAGATTACTACCTTGTTCATGTTTTCTATCTATTTTTTACCACAACATTACAACACTTGCAATAGCAGCAGGTCATGGGAACAGCCAACCCCGATCTTCTTGACTTGCTCGGGAACAAAAATGCACTTAGGGGCGAGCATATGATGTTTCTCAAAGTCTATTTTGTGGATGATAAGAAGAAGAAGTGTTGTGTGTCAACCTATTTGTTTTACAAGATCCCAAGGACAAGTGTTAGACACATAACAAAAAAACTATTCCATTGGTCAGTACATTTGCTCTGCTTTGCGCTCCTCAACCTCTTGCCATAAAGAACCTTTTGCGGTTGTAAAAAAAAATTTTCCGCTAGTTCAAATTAGTGTCCACTTGGCCGAGCGCAAGGGATCTTGTCCTTTTTGTATGAGGTTATTTATCATCCATCAAACACTCTAGCAATTTTCCCCTTTTTATGATGACAACCAACCTTTGCATATTTCACAAAGCTTGAGCTTCACAGTATTTTGCCACCGGCATTCCCCACGACTAGCATCATACGAAGCCTCTGAGAGATTCCCATTCCTTATAATCCCTTCCTTGTCTTTTGTAATCCCCAAAGCTATCTTCCCCTTTGGCATCATAAAAGGAACCACGTTATGCGAGAGACGAGGCAAGACATATTAACTCATGGCCCTTTGGGCAACACTTAACATGAATGAGAGATAAATAAAACGACAAGAGCCAAATACAGACAACATCCAAACACAATTTCATATAAGACAAATCGGCATTACGGCATCACTAATGAAAATCAATTGAAGAGAATAAGCAAAGAAGCTGTCAAAGCATGTCAAACAAGGAAGAGCATCGAGTCCGAGATAATTTAGGTAAAAAGGGTTGAGATACGGTCATTGAAGTCTCATGAGCATGAAACGATTTATTTGGTCGGTTCTTTGACCTCGGCCTTGAGTGCCTCATTTTCTTCTTTTAGAAGAGACGGTACCCGGAGTTCCTCTACACAGTGTGCCTTTAGACGCAATTTCGGCCTCGCCCAGGAGGCAGGGCCGTGGCCCGTTGTCTCCACGTTCGATTTCTCTTGAGAAACCAATTAATTCAAAAAACAAGGAGATTGACTTTTCACTCCTCTTCGTCTCAACACACATTCACATTCCTCCAGTGTTGAGAGAGTGAACATTTTCTTCTTCGAACCACTTGATCCCCATAACACATTCAATGTTGAAGAAATCAAAAGACCTTGTTGAGTAGAAACATTATCTTGGCGGTGTTTGCCATCCTTTACATGCATAATTTTGTGCATGTGTTGATCATCACAGCGGCCAAGTTTATATCTTTGAAACGTACTAGAGGGCCTCCATTAAGAAGCAGAATGCGGTATCGGCAAGCTGTTCTCTTCTCGCTCTCGGAGAAGAACCTTGTTAATGAACTCAAAGAGAACTTGGTATTCCCCCTTCATTTTGTTTCTTCGGCGCACTTTCCCTGTTATGTTTCCCAATTTGTGATCGGGAGATGAAATCTCTCAGAGAGCACACTCACCATCGATCGACTTGATCCCTCGACCCAGGCACTTAGAATAGGCGAGAATGCTGGATTTATCATGAAGGTGACCCCGTTCACCTTACTAAACAGCGGTCCCATTGTCGACAGCCTTGACTCATGATAGAACTCTCGACTTCGGGCTCATGTAGAGAGGGCGGAGGAACAAACAATGCCTCCATCCACTGGAAGGTCACCATCTCCACCAACTCATCCATGCCATCCATGTCAACCACCTCCGGATAAAAAACTCAACCCCTCAACACATTTTGGCATCGCGATTCCACACCGCCTTTCTTCTTTTGTCGGACTGTAGAGGACTCGAGATTGAGGTCGTACCACAGGAGGAAACACCAAGGTCCCTTTGTCCAGAAGGAGCTGTTTGCCTTGAGAGGAGGAGGAAGATTCCTCTGAGAATCCTGCACACAACATCATAGGGGTTCCCTAACTGTGGTTGTCTTTCCTTTGAGCGACGCTTTCTTGGGAGCACCAACTGCAGTAGGATTGTCTTCTGGAGCTAGAAATTTTCCCTTTTCCCTTGATGCTCACCGGATCTCTGAGCCTTCCTCCTTTCACCCGGTAGGCTTTGTCCGTCTAGTCCCTTCCTCTCGATCAACCACCGCCCGAGGTTGATATCCTCCGCGTCAATGACCATTTTTCTTTTCATCTTTCTCCTTTTAGCCGGTTTGAGTTTGACTTTCCTTCAATGCATCGGCCATGAGATTTATAGTGGAAGCTTTGGTGTGTAAGGGTGAACCTGGTCCCTTGGTTGGCTCAGAGGGATTTGTAACAATCTTACGGACTTCCGGGAAAGGGGTTGTTCGTCTTGTCACCACTCCTCTCGATCGGTATCTGGGTTTGAGAGTATGTGGAGCTCTGAGTGCCATCTCGTACGGGGATGAAAGCGGCCCATTTGGAGGAAGTGGAGGGAGAGGAGCATGTAGGCACTTGCTTTCAGGAACATTATTTGGAGATGAGTTTAGATGCGAATTGACGAGGTGTGGATGGAGAACGAACTACGGAACCGAGGTCCTTTGGAGGGTGTCTCCGCAGTAGAACTTTCCACCGCGGTTGCGGGAAGGGGTTAGAGGAGGAAGTTCTTGTCTCGGGAACAGCTAGGATGCTGGGAGGAGGCGGGGTTTGCAAGGGAGTGGCGGAGAGGGTTTCAAGGTTTTGCTGTTGACGGAGGCCTCAGAGACGGGCACGAAGGATCGGAGGTCAGCGTTAGAGCACATGTTTAAGTCGGCAGCCGGAGAGGAAGGGGTAGATGGAGTTGTTGAGAAGGGGTTTTCAAGGGAGCGCGAAGAGTTGTCTCCATGGCTTGCGACATAGTGGGGGGGAGTGTAGTCAAGTTTTTACCTTGTTTGAGAGGATGAAGAAGAGAGTGAGACATTGTTGTTAAAATGGAGAGAGGGAGAAAAAGATTTGAGAGGGATGAGAGGGTTTTGGTAAGTGAAGAAGGGAATATGTGAGAGAGAGAGTGAGGCAGTTTCTTCCTTTGGTAGAAAAGAGTTTGAACGTTAAGTGGAGAGGTGAAGTGGGTGAGTTTTAAAGAGAGAGGAAGACGTGTCTAATCGATAGGACGTTTGAAGTGAGAAAGGTGAGAGAGAAGAATGCGGGTGACCAGGGTAGAATATGAGAAAGCGGGAAAAAAAAAAAGGTTTTGGCAGTTCATGTTATTCTCACAATCTTGTTAATAAGTGAGGAGTAATACTAACTGGTAGGGCACCGGGTCGCTACGAGATGAGTCAGATATGCTAGGTCTCTGTCTTGTCAACTTCGGTCTTTTTCCCACCCACCGTACGTGTATACTGTGAGGTATGAAGGGCGGGATTAGACACACCAATTACAAACTAGCATGGATACTGCATTACGATCATAACCAAGTAGAGGAAATCAAAGCTTGGAAGAGTGAAGGATTGTTAATTCATTTTGATTAGTCCCAGGCACCAATCTGCTCTTCTCAAAGCGGGTCCCTATTCGGGGCTTTAGTGAAGATATACGCAATCGATCTTCGTTGCAAAAACTCCTACAGAATGTTCCCTTTCTCAACATTGTCTCTTAAAAATGATGCACGATATCGATGTCTTGGTTCTCTTGTGTTGCCTTGGATTCTTAGCCATGTTTAGAGCGCTAGTATTGTCACACATCAAGGGCACACATTCAGTTAAGACTCCAAAATCCTCTAGTTGTTGCCGGATCCATAATAGCCGAGCACAACATGAGCCGTGACCACATACTCTGCTTCGGTTGTGAGGCTGCCAGGAATTTTCTTCCCTAGATCCCCAAGAAACCGATGAAGACAAAGAAATGACCGTGCGGAGGTGCTTTTTCTATCAACCGGGTACCCGGCATAGTCGGCATGGAGTAGTAGATAAGTTCAAATGAACCTCCACATGGGTTGAAGAGAACTAGATCCTTGGTTCCCTTTAGATATGCGAAATTCTCTTAGCATCCTTCAAATGAATTCCTTGGGACAAGCAGAACGAGCACATCCCCACACTAAATACGATATACGTCACCGCTGGCGTCGGGTAAAGAAGTGAATTAATGATGCCTCGTACATGGTTTCATTCAGCTGGGGGACGGGTTCATCATTGTCCAACTTTGAGGGCGGTCCGCATGGGGTATCAATCGGTTTGGCTTTTCCATATGAAATTTTGTGAGCGAGATCCTTGATATATTTCTGCGCTTAGGTAGTTCCGGCCTTGTCTGCTTGACTTGGAGACCCGAGAAAGAACATGATCGCTCCCATCATGCTCATCTCGAATTCACGTCCCATAAGCTTTGCGAAATCCTCACATAGTGAATTGAGTGTAGCTCCAAAGATAATATCATCAACATATCCTTGAACAATGGTAGATTTCTTCCTCTTGTCTTGAGAAAAAGAGTGTTATCATCTTTCCTCTCTTGCATCCATTATAAAGAAGAAACTTGGACAATCTCACTTACCAAGCTCGGAGCTTGCTTTAACCCACGCTAAAGTGCCTTATCCATCTTGTACACATGGTAAGGTTGATTAATGTCTTCAAAATCCGGGGGTTGTTTCACATACACTTCTTCCTTTAAGTACCCATTCAAGAAGGCACTTTTGACATCCATTTGAAACTAACTTGAATTCATGAAAGAGGCAAAAGCAATTAGCATGCGCGAATAGCTTCCATTAAAGTTTACAAAACTGAAAGGTTTCATCATAATCAATTCCTTCCTCCCTAGTTATAACCTTGAACAACCTGGTCGAGCCTTGTTTCGACGGTGACTCCTTGTTCATTTAACTTGTTCTTAGCTCCCTGGTCCCAATAAGTTCTATCGAGATGGTTTTGGAACCGGGTGCCGGACTATTTCTTTAATTGATGTAACTCCTCTGCGTTGCATTGACCCACTCCGCGTCGCGAGCCTCCTTGATGTTTTTAGGCTCAATGGGATATGAAAGGCGATGAAGCTTGGAAATGCTCGAGTTTTAGATGCATTTATGCATTCTTGAGTCCGGTGGAGACATTAAATTGTCGAGGGTGAGAGGATTTGTTCTTCGGTTTTATCTCCTTACGAGAGGACTCTCACTGCTGTCTTTGGTCCCTCTTGAAATTTGCCTTCAACGCAGCTTTCTTACGTGAATCTTCTAGCCCATTTGGTGTGTTTCTTCTTCATCATGAATAACGATCTCCATCACGCAAGGAGTTCTTCGTTAGCTCATGCTTTTCAGATAGATCATGATCAACTAGATCTCTTTGGAGTACGCACGGTTAATACCAAGTTCATACTCGTTCATTGCTTATGTGTCCTTGACTTCCCCTTTTTCATCAAAAATCACATGGATACTTTCCTCAACACCTTTGAGTCCTTTTATTGTAGACTCGATATGCCTTTCTATTTGAAGAATAACCCAGGAAAATTCCCTCATCACTTTTGGGATCAAATTTTCCTAGGTTGTCTTTGCCATTATTAAACCTGAAAGCATTTTGCATCGAAAGACTACGAGATAGTTGACATTGGCTTCCTTTTGTTGCGGCTCATAGGGAGTTTTTCCCGGCGAGGGGACGGATTAGACACCCGGCCACATAACAAACGTGTTGGCGCACGCTAAGCGACATTTGCCACGCCTCCGTCTATAGAAGTAATTTTCTACTTGATATCGATAAGAGTTCGATTCTTCCTTTCAACCACTCCGTGTGTTTTGGAGTCACGGGAGTAGAGAATTGTGGCCCGATTCCCTTAAGCAGCACAAAAGGATTCAAATCTTGCATTTTCAAATTCGGTCCGTGATCGGACACGATCCACTGCAATGTTGCGGTTCGGCTTTACTGGTGATTTGCAAATGATTCAAAGGTAGGGAATGTTTCATCCTTAGAGCGAAGAAACATTGCCCCGGGTATACCAACGAATAATCATCAACAATCACAAAAAGATGAAAGCTTCTTTCCTCCCGACTTGCAATTTTTGTGGGTCCACACAGAATCGTGTCTGCGGTAGTTCCCGAGAGTGCAGAGGTGCTACTTCCTTTTTATTCTTAAAAGATGACACAGTATGTTTCCCTTGAACACAAAGAATCACATATCGACTACGTAAAATTTCACTTTGGAAGTCCTCACAGTCCACTTGACACTAGCATTGAGAAGAATAGAGCTCACATGCCTGACCCATGCATTGTCACGGTAGCTTCATCATCCACCACACTTAAACAAGTAAGGCCATCTTGGCGGTAGTCGAGAATCAGCCAGCATACATGCTCTTGCATCTTTTTACTTGATTAGAACCACCTTCCACGATTGAAGGTCACATCCACTTGATGCCACAGTGCAGAAAGAAATTTGACCTCATTTCCCTTTGTCACAAATGCAGAACACTCGAAGCGTACTTGATCCATTTTACATAGAAGACATTTTCTATAGCATGACCAAGTGTCTTCCCGATCTTTCTACACCAAGAATGTACCCTTTCTTGCCATCTCCAAAGGACACGAGCCTCGCTGACACGCCTTGAGTGAGAGAATTTCAGTTTCTCTAGTCATGTGCTTTGCGACCACAATCCATGTCACCGTTTTTGGCTTGCTTTCTCTCACTTCTTCCTTCAGGACAAATCACCAGTTAGACTTGGGAACCATTTAAGCTTGAGTTCCCAATGCAGAGACGGAAAAATCGGATTTTTAGACCATTCGGGTAGCTTGATTTGAGACACCTTGGGACGGTACCTGATGTTCCCGAGGTTTTCTTGACTATTCCGCAGTCTTTCTTAGTGCGGCTTTTTCACAGAGACACGGTTAGGTTTGAGATGACCATTTCTTCCACAGTGTATGCACTGATAGATTATCGGGGTTAGATATATATTTCTTGTGAGGATTGTATGGAGGGGATAGATTTTTTGTATCCAATTCCTTCACCGAGTGTTGGATTTTTTTCCCGGTCGGTTTCTCAGATACGTGAGGAAGCATTTCACTTAAGAGACTTCTCAAGATCAACCTTAAGTCGAATCACATCCTTCTCAAGTTCAGAATTTCTTTTCATTATAGGGTGAGCTCATCTTTTGTGACTTCTTTAATTACACTTGATTTATTTGAGAGTTTTCACGTCACTAGTTGTCCCCCTTTTAATGATGATACGTTTGTTTACTAACTCTTGAAACTTTTCTTCTAGTTACACTAGGTTAGTGATCAAGGCCCCACCTTTTCGACTCAAGGTCATCAATACACTTGGTTCAAACCTTCCTTTTCCTTAGTGAGATCATAGAATGAATCAATTAATACACTAGCCAATGACCTCAACTCTTTCACATTGTAGTCCTTTAAATTCTTTTTAATGTCATGAAAGGTTACCTCTTCTTCTTGGCGGCATCCGAATTTTCCATGAAGGCAAACATCGTGTTGAAAGGTGAATCATCATCCTCTCTGACCATCATTGAAGCATCTCGCCGGCTTCATCATTTTACGATTCATCGTGAATTTCCAGGCAACTAGAGCTTGCTTGACCGGCTTGTCATTGCCGGCTCTCACTCTTGAATTTTCGGGACTGGTCCTTCTTAGGGCTTTGTCGGCACGGTTCTTAGGTACTCCTTGTAATCAACTTTGTGCATGGGACGAGTCTTTGATGAAATGACACAGTTTCCATTTTGTTGCAAAGATCATTAGAGACAGGTCCCCTGGCCCCCGGGTGACCTCTTCGGAAAGCCACCCTTTGCGCCTAATCATCTTCGAAATCTCATTGTCAAATAGGCCATGTCTTCATCGACTTCCTTTGGAGCTTACTTGAGCTCTTTGGTAAGTCTTTGTCCTTCCTACGCACCAGCCTCTGCTGATCTGCTTTGCCTCTTGAGCTCATAGGTTTTTAAGATTTCCTATGAGTTCATCCATGAAAAGCCAGAATGTCTAGATTGCGGCCTCAGTAATAGCATCAACTTTACTTTTCCAAGACTTGGGAAGAACGCGAGGATATTCCTTACCAGCACAGCTTGGTTTATCACTTCTCCCGAACGGTAGAGCTCATTGGTAATGGATGTGAATCTAGTGTGCATCTCTTGAATAGATTCTTCCTCTTTCATTGAGAACATTTCATGCGAGTGGTAAGCATATCCACTAGATTTGTTTGAATTAATTTGGTCCTATCATTGCTGCTTGGATTAAGACAATCCCAAATCTCCTTGGCGGAGTCTCTGGGCGAGATTCGATTGTATTTATGCGGACACATGCCACAAACAAGGAGCTTCTTGGCTTTTGTAGTTCTTCTCGATGAGTTTTCTATCATTATCGTTGAACTCTTTCCTTGTTTTGGGAACGAGATTTGGTTGTCTCTCCTTATGTTACTGTCTTCATGGGAAAAGGACCATCTAGCACAACATCCCATAGCTCACTATCTTAGTAGTGATGAAATCGTGCATTCTAGTCTTCCACCATCAGTAGTATTGTCCATTGAACCTAGGGGTCTAATAGTAAACTATCCCTCTTCCAGATTGATGAATGTTTGTCATATTTTACATGAGTCTTTCTAGGTGTTAACCTTTAGAAAGAACCACACTCTGATACCAATGTTAAGTTATATGGGTGGAGCCAGGTACTCGGGACTGGTCCTTCTATCGGGTTACACGAGACAAAGACACACACGTAAACAAGCGGTAAGAAATGTGAAACAAGATATTTACGTGGAAACCTCCTTGCTCGAGAATAAAAACCACGACCTACCTCGTAGGATTTCTCCAACGGCTCCACTAGATCTAAGCAACTATGATTACAAACTCTAGTAATCCTAAGAGATTCAACTCTAAATCTCCCACTTGTAAAACTACGATACAGACTTCAAACAATGACTACATTGCTATCTCTATAGCTAACTCCAAAAGCTAGTACTACAAAAGGCTAGCTCTAGCCAAATAGCAATAACTCTAGTTGACAATTTTGCGAATACAACTTTAGAAAGAAAGAAAAACAAGATTACACACAACATTCATGTTTTTCTATCTATTACACCACGGCTCATTGCAACACTTTGCAAGCTTGTCTTAGGTCATGGGAACAATAGCTTCGATCTTCTTGACTTGCTCGGGAACAAAGCACTTCTAGGGCGAGCCTTATGTTTTCTCAAAAAGTCTATTTTGTGTGGATGATAAGAAGAAGAAGTGTTGTGTGTCAACCTATTTATTTTACAAGATCCCAAGGACAAACTTTGGACACACCAACAAGAAAATTATTTCATTGGTTGAGTACACCTTTTGCTACAGCTGCTTGTTCTTTTAACTTCTTGCACTCACCAACCTCCTTCCATAAAACCTTTTACGGAAATTGTAAAAAAGATTCACTTGATTCAATTAGTGTCAACAACGCTTGTAAAGAATCGAGTCACTTGTATGGGAGTTGGCTTGTCATCAAGCCAGAAGCCCAGCTCCTAACGGTGATAATGAGGCAACATTGAGTATTGCTCGTAATAAAATCTACAATGAAAAGTCTAGACATATTAGTTTGCGACATGCCTTTTTGAAAGAATTGCTAACAAGTGCTGTCATGATAATTATATATGTTAAGTCTTTTTAAATTTAGTTGATCCGACTATAAAAGCACTTTCTAGGGATATGACTACAACAACGTCTAACGGAATGGGATAAAGAACCTTAACTGTAAATACATTAGTAGAAGGAACCCATCCTTTAGTTACCAAACTAACAATAAAGGTTCAATGGGTAAAGCAATCTTTTAATGCCATTTTGAGTATCAAAAAAATATAAAAATATTCAGTCTTGTCCCAAGATGATCAGTGTTTACCTTACTGTTATAGGGTGAGGATAAGCAAGAGTTCTTAATGAAAATGTCAAATGTCTGGAGTAACAAGGACATAAAATATTGTTACCTATATAGATACGTGGTGCCACTTGAGCAAGAATTCTTAAAATTTGCTCTTATAAAAATTAATGAGCTGGGATTAACATATGACCTTTAAGGGTAGTTTGGTACGAAGACAAGTAATGTAAGGATTAGTAATACATGGTATTAGTAATACGGGGATTATAATATTGGGATAATTTTTATCAAGTGTTTGGTTAATTGTAATTAAACTAGATATACCATGTATTGTGATTTTGGTTTAGAACTATACAAAATTTTTTACAATTATACCCTTGAATTTTTATATAAAGAAATTTAGGAAAAGGGGTGAGGTATGGTCTAATTATTTAGGGGTTTTTATCCTTGTATTGTTAATACCAAGGATTAGTAATCCTTTATTTCCTTGATATGAAATAATACACCTTATGGTGTATAAGTAATCCATGTATTAAGTATAATTAAATTGAATTAAGTAACCAAATAATATATTGACTTGGACTAAATTTTAATCCAAAGCTATTCTAATTAGCTCTGACCTACCAAATTACCCCTTTACGTGCTTGAGCGAAGCAGTATCTTAAAGTGACTGGATAAAATTATGCATGTGATATTTTTTATATAGGCACAAGGGAGTTATGGTTCAATTCTTAGTAAAGTCAATAACTTCGTCTAAACTTTATAATATTTATACTACTAGGAAGTTCAAATCTATGAGATACTTTTTACTATATGTGATATTAAGTGTAGTATTACAAACTAGTGGGGGATTGTTTTATAGTTTGTAATATTTGAGTTATTATAGGTACTGCAGTTGTTTCAACTCTAATACAGTTGAGTACCATGGTTGAAATAATTTGAGCATCACAATTGAAATGATTTGGATACCACAACTAAAATGATTTGGATACCATCGTTGAAATGATTTGGGTACCACAATTTTGAAAGGCATGTTTGTTCTACAAAAAGAATGCGACATTACGAAGAAATGTCTATTGCAACTGCTTATGTTCTTTATAAATAGACACATCAATTACTCTATATTCAATATTAGTTACTTTCAATTCTCCAAGAAGCGTTGTCTACTAACTCCATACATAAAATATTACTTTTTTGAGATAGTAATAATATCACGCCTCAAATCATTCCTTCCTCTTCTCTTCATTTATTTTCTAACAAAACTTCTGAACATTCAATACGTTAAAGTACGTGATTTCATCTAAATCTTAAAATTTAAGCGGTTAGAAAAAAATATATTTTTATTTATTTTTTAATTATACTAATTTGAGTGTACGTCGTTGCATGTGCGTCTCTCGTCAAATATTAAATTCAACATAAACATGAAAAAGTAAACTTATTAAAATATAACATTGACTTTAGGATCCCAAATTCGAGTAGTTATATTTGAGACCTCACTAAAGTAAAATATCATTGTCAGAGTTAGGTCCCTATTTAAACTAATAGAAATTGTTCACAAAAGTTCTTTTGTAACACTATTTTAGAGTAAATAGAAATTTTATTAGTAATATTTGTATTTAGAAATTAATATTAAGGTACTCATACGAATCAAAAGCACACTTTTCTTGAATAGGAGTTATAGTTATTTTACATAATTCAAATGAGAAAGGTACAAATTTAGTTAAATTTAAAGTCTAAATATTAGCATTATGAATATATAATCTAAGTAAAACATTCTAAATTTTTGAAACTTATAAATTTAATTAATTTCAAATTTATAACTATTAGAAAAGTAATTAAGTTATAATTTTGGACAATATAAGAATTATTATTAAATGATAAAGACGTCGATTAATATTTAAAATTTTTAATTTTGAAATATTAATTATAAGTTTATAATTTAAAGAGTTGTAAAAGAAGAAAAAATTTAAAAAAAAAAATCATAATCCTATATTAAAAAAATAACATGAAAGATATAGTTATGGTACTGAGTTATTTTAAAAATTATTTTATAAAAAGTAAATACTAATTGATTTGAAAGTCTTACGTATTAAGACTTCCTACATAGTATTTAAAAAAAATTAAATTAATTTCAATGTTATAAATATTAATAATTAACAAAATTTTTACATAATATAGATTTTAAGTTAATTTATTTACATAAAATAAATATGAATATTAAAGTATGCAAAAGTATCATTTTAGATGTTTATGATAGTTTTAGTTTCTTTTTTTAAAAGTTAATTTATTTGATGTAATATTTTAGGATGCCCTACAAATGAATATGAATATGAACATGAGTTAAAAATATATGTTGTACTCATAATTTTACGCACATATCGTATGTTAAAATTAGAATGCTTCTATAGATTTTTTTCATATAATTTGTTAGAAAAAAATAACACGGAATGTTTATTATTATGTACATATAAAAAAATAAATTATTAAAGGTAAAATTCTACTTGAATTTAAAGTCCTTAATATTAAAATTTTTTTAGTTTTTTTAATTTTTTCAAATAAGAAAAGATTTAACAAACTAAATTTTAGTTGATTTCAATTTTGAAATATTACAAAATAATTAAATATCAATTATGCCATAATATTAACTTGGGTAGGGGCACGAGAATGTAGGACCTAGCCATTGACACTGTGGATATATGTTTCTCTTTGATGTGATTTTATAGCCATCTAATTTTTTATTTTCTTTTGCATTAGTTGATGTAAGACATCTTAAATATTTAAGAAAGTAGTTAAATAACAATTTTATTTGTTGTAAAGTCTTTTAATAATTTTTTTAAAGAAAAATAGGTCAATAGAATAGGCATCCCAAAGCGGCCCATTGACAAGAGAATCTATCAAATTAGGAATGGAAATGCTACTCACAGAAAAGGGAAATTCACAAAATTAGCTCCTACTCATAAGCTTCTAGCATTCCTCTTCATTGGCAATGCGACCATCTCCTCTTTTTTGTTGCGGTCGATTATGTTGCGTCGCGTTCCATCAAAGGCTCCATTTGCTTCAATATTCTCCACAACCATCCATTTTGGTAAGTTATAATCTGCATGTGCCTCTTTGTAAATAAATTTGAGACATCCTATGTGTATGTTGAAACAATCTAAACTAAATTTCCCTAAATCTTGGGTTAGTTTCATTTCAAGCTATCCCAAGCTCTCATCGGATGCTATGGAACCTTTACCATCGAAGTTCGATTTAGGGATTTTAGATACGGATGTGTTGGCTCTTTCATAGGCGGCTACTTGAAATTTATTGTGGCGATTTTTGCTATAAATACGTGTTTAATTCAAGGCGCTAATATATCATTCCAACATATTGAATCTACTTGAGATTAATACCACACGTCTGGATAGGACATGTTAGGAGCCTCGTTTACATATTCACTTGATTGCTTTATGTATTAGTAATAGTAATCTTATACGATCATGTTCATCTTTGGTATTGGCTTCTTGATGTTGTCTTTATCCTTGCTCTGTTACCTTTTTATTTTGAAATTGTAATGTTGTTATGCATTTGTTTATCAATGTTGGCTTTTCTCCTGTTAGAAGATCTTGGAAAGTTTGAAATTGAATTGTTCTACCAAAAAAAAAATATAGTTAGCTTAAAAATACATTGGGCGGTGCCTTCTCTCATGATGTGTGTTATTTAAATATTTTCCTTCTTACGCAATCCGTGGTTTTCACTTGCATGCTAATACACCATGGTCAATACGCCAATCACCTCCAAAACCTTCTTCATGATCATTGAATATGTCTCACAATCAACGGTAGAAATTGATGTCTCTTTGCCGGTACTCAATCCCTTTATGTGCTATAGCTTACGCCGCCAATTTGGAGGCTATAGGAATAGTTTTATCCTGGGAATGCATGAGTTCCCCCTTATAATTCCTTACACAAAAGGCCCAGCTCCGGGGCGGGGATTTCCCTCTTGCGGCACCGTGATTATTGCATTTCTATACCCTTTCGAGGAAGCCCGATCACCACATTATGGCACTACAAGTAACTTTTTGTCTGGTTTGTTCTCTATGGCTTGTATTAAGCGTGGCTAGTTGAAAGGTATATTTGTGGCTCTAGGATACCTTTTAGGCTGGTAGGTAGAGAAGGTTAAGATCTATGTCATACACTACGTTGTTCCTTGACATATTCCCTCCATGCACAGTATATTTCTCCACCTCAGTATATGCCCGCAAACATGATTGCAAGAATTTTGAGTTAAGTATTTATGCTTTCTTTGTTTTTCTTCTACATTCCACTAACTACAAATAGATTGCTTTAGGTTTGGTACAAAAGGAGCCTAGGGACTGGCTGCTGAGGTATATCTTTGCCAAGTCGGTTTTGTCATGTCCCGGTTAAAATAGGTGGTCCAATGTTTCTTGTTGAGGATTATCCGACATCGCACCTTGACACCATTGCACATCACTTTTGGCCACAATATCATCACGGGGAGCTTGTAATTCCATATTCTCCGCAGTAAATCTATTTTAAAGGCACATCTTTCCTCCAAATTTTCCTATAGCATCTTGATTTCTCGCATTTGTGTCTCACTGTTTCCCATGCACTTTTCACTGAGAATAAATAACTGAGTTGACATCCACCAAGGTTTATCACTTTCGCCAGTTATGTCCCCTATAGGTAGATTTTGAATGATATGATCCACCAAACTATTAGGTTTCTAGTACAATAAGTAGTATCCTTGTCCTTCCACCATACAATCCTTACCTCTTCCAACAACCATATCCATCGAAATGAAGGTGGAAGAAAAGTGGCAATTAGACCTAACTTGGTCAATTGTCATACCAAAAGTTAGCATTTTCATTTCTCGATTTCCACCAAATAGCTTTGTATATGGAATCCCTAGCCTACAGCATGCTTTCCACCAGTGGGACCCTCATTTCCATTGGACGAGAGATGGTATTTTTCTTGCGAGTATTTATTCCACATAAAATTTGACCATAATGAACATATTATTCTATACTTCCACCATAGTTTAGCAAAAAATGCTTTAGATACCTCAAGCGTGATCTAAACCCCATTCCTCCATGCTCCTTAGGCAAACACATCCCTTTTCGGGAACTCCAGAGTATTTGTTTACGCCCTCTTATTGCTACTCCAAAAGAATCTAGCAAAGATTCTATGAATTTCATGTAATGTGAACTTTGTGAAGACGATGCGGACAACAAATATAGTGGAGACTCTGCAGACATTATTTATCCAAAGTTGCTTTTCCTCCAAAGATAACAATTTCCCCTTCCAATTCTTTAGTCTTTCCTTGATCTTCTTTATCGAAGCTCATTTTAGTATGCTTTCTTTTCCTGGTGTGAAAAATAAGGCATCCTAAATATTTGAAGGAAAAAGAGCCTTTCTAGCTTGTTTCTTACGCCACCTCGACTCACGGCATTGGAGATCTTATTGTGCATATAAATGCACTTTTCTCAATATTGATCGATTGTCGAGAGACTGTTCATAATCTTACGATACGCTTCGTAGTTTGCCTTAAAGATCTTACGTATTGTGGAAGAAAAAATTATCACCATCATCTATATGCTAGGTGTTTTAATTTAGGGCTCCATTTTGGTAAATCAAAAACTTTGATAATTTTCATCCTCCCAATAATGTATTCAAAGCTCTTGATAAGACACAGAGACAAAATAAAGAGAGCGAGGGGAGACGAGGGTCTCCACGCTTCACTCCTCTAGTTGAGTGAAAAAAATCATATGCTTGACCATTTAACGTGCGTATACCAATTATTAGCTATCAACCTCCAAATTATATCGAAGTAAGATATCTGGAAGAAACCATCTTTTTGAGGACTTTGGTAAGGTATAGCCCAGGACACTGTCGTAAGCTTTTCCATATCAATTTAATCACTACATTGGGTTTAGTTTTTCTCTCTTTCTGATGTCTATCACAATTTCTTGTGTTAACATCACGTGCAGCCATTATACATCTACCTCTTACAAAACCCGAGATTGATTAGAAGAGATAACCATAGGCGGAATGACTTCTAATGTATCATGTATCGATCTTGATATAACTTTGTTGATAAAATTATTGGTGATTGGCCTCATGTCGGAGAATAATACGCACCTCGGCTTTCTTTAGTATTAGGACCAAATTGGTGTGGGTGATATCTTTTGGCAAAGTGTTTCCTTCAAGAATGCCTTGACCATATTATACACATCCTTCTTAACAATTTTCCAACAGGTTTGATAGAAGATATACGTCGCACCATGCGGTCCAGAAAGGAGCTATCTTCGTTCGGCTTAAATATTGTGTCTTTCACTTCTTCCAGGTTGGCATTTTACACAACTCATCATTATCCTCCCTGTTTTATCATTTAAGATACGGTTGAGAATGGTGAAGTTTGTGGCCTCCTTTCTGTCACGGCACTTACAGTAATGTTAGATAACCATAGCGCCATCTGCTTTTCATCCTCTAACCATGCACCACTGACTATCGTATTCTCTTCACACGTAGTTTATTTCTTCCCCTTTTACTAAGTTGTGGAAAAACTTAGTATTTACGTGCCTTGAGCCGCATGTACCAGCTTTTTGTTTCCAGTAATCCTCTTCATAGTGAAGATATCTATTAAGCTCACGCTTCACCTTTTTGATGAAGGATGCATCTATTGTATCTTGATAGATTTTCTTGGAATAGTTGTTCCTTCAATCTCACCACCTCCTCCCTTATAATTAGTTGCTTGAAAATATCCCCAAAGGACTCCTTGCTCCATTTAGATAGTGTCTTCTTGATATTCTTGAGCTTGTATTTATATTGGAAAAAACAATTTCCTTTAACCTCTGTTAGATTCTCCACCTTTGTGTCCATGAAATATTCATGCTCCTTCAGGGAATCGAAAAGGTTTATGAATTTGTTGATCCTATTCACCCAAAGTTAACAATGCGGCATGGTCGACCACATTCTTAACGAGTGTTTCACTTCCATCTCGCAAACCATCTTTGCATCTCGAGGTTTATTACAGTGCTGTCCAATCTTTTGAAAATACAATCTTCTCCTGCTCTCCCATTTCACCAAGTAAAAGGGTCTCCTTGAATTTTACCTCCTCTAAATCACTAGAGTTAATGCAGGGAAGCAAAGTCCTCGCACTCCACGAGGTCTCCCTTTGGTAGCCTACCTAACTTTTCTTCATCATTTAATATTACATTAAAAGTCCCCTCCAACCAACCAAGGGGTGTTGGTTACTTCCAAGCTGATAAATGTCATCCCACCGACGGTAGTCTTTGAGCTTACAGACATTTGCATAACAAGCGTGAAGATGCAAATTTTCATTGTCTTTCAAAAACTTTAGCTTAATTGATATGTTGTGAGGTGTCCATCATAACTTCTACACTCAATATTCTCGGCCACGAAATACTAGATTTTTCCATTGTAGTTTCCTCCATCTGTGCCATACCGATTTTCTTATAGATTTGTCAACCTTTCTGTTGTGTTGAAAAGGTTCTAATAAGAAACGATGAAAGAACTTGTGATGTATGTGTATCATTTGAAGCTATGGAAAGGCTCTCTGTATTCTAACGGCTTTGATGTTCCATATAAAGGCCTTCTTAATCTTTGGCTATCATTTTTAGTAGCTACGGCACAACATTGTAACCCCTATGTGTTGTTGATTGTTTATCCCAGCCGCCCTTCTCCCTTTTCGACATTTAGAACACCTTTACTTTTGAAATTTGGTGGTCGGTGGCATCTCCTTTCCTAATTACTCCTCCTTTTCTGTTTCACTTTTTTCATGATCCTTCTCCTCTAGTTATCAAATATTGTGAAAAAAAATATTGTGAAGCTTATTGATTGGTGATTTTTACTCTTCTTGAGCTTGAGTACTTTTCATTTTCACTATTGTTATTGAGTTCTCCCTCTGTCTCCACTGTTTTCTTGAAGGATATGTGCCTACTATGTGTTTTCCATTTTTATTCATCCTTTGCCCGATTAGGTGGGTTTGTGACAATTTTATTCTCATTTTCCTCTGAACCAAGACTATTGCTTGTTTGGCGGTATCTTCCTGTTCTCCTCTTACGCTTCTTGAATATTTCAATTGCAACCCAGTTGTTGTCCTCTTTAACTTCTCCTTCTTCTAGCTCTTGTTCCTCTTCCACCCTATCTCCCCATTTCTTTGGAAGTTTGTTTTTGATTTTATCTCATACGCTGTGTGCCGCACTAATGTTCTATCCCTTCTCTTAGGCCACTATGTTTTCATTTGGATCATCTCTGGATTCACTTTCCTTTACCGCATTCACTTCCTTCTCTTCGTAAGTAGCATCTCAACATACATTTCATTTACTTGGGAGAGCACATGCCATTGATTTTGTAATAAAGAAAAAAAAGTTCAATCAATATTTTGGAGGACATTCATGCTTTTAATACAATATTAGTCTTCATGTATGTGTGCGTGTGTCCTCGTATTAATAAGAATAGATTTTTAAAAATAGCATATATAATATTTAAAAAGATGTATTTAACAATAATATAAGAATTTAAATTGATAAATAATCATGTTTAAGAGTTTGATCCAATAAAATAGTTCTTTCTTCAATTTGTTCAGACACTTGCTTCATTGAACAAAAGTATTGTAGAGTCGGGATGGCAGCTGGAGCAAGGGGCAAGGCGGGCTTAGCTAAGGGACGGAAGCGGGCGATGCTTAATAGGGAGGACAAGGCGGGGGCAGGTCAAGAGTTTTATTTTTAAAAATTAAACGGGGTAGGGCAGTTGGTAGGACAATCTAAACTTAAACTTCTTTAGTTATTTTAATCTTCCATAATCAAGATTTTATTTTTTTCAAAAAAAAAAAACTGATTTTCTTAAATATTTGAAGATGAGATGATTGAGCAATATAATTCTATACCAAATCAAATTATGAGATAGAATTAAATAAAAAGGTGTTTAGTAAAATAACTCATGTGAGAATAGTTATAATTAAAATATAGTAGTGTTGTAACATTACCGTACAAAATAATCAACAACTAATAAATTAAAAATGTATTAAATAAAATAAAAAAATTTAAGATGGTGTTAAGATAATTAAATAAAAAAACATTAAATTTTGATAACAAAAATAAGAAAATACATAAATAAGGGTTAAATGGAATGGGCGAAAACGAGGGACCCCTAAACGGGGAAACTGACAAAGAGACTAAATCTAAAATAAGACAAATAGTTAAATATTGCATGGCATGGAAAAATTTTAATAGGGAAAAACTTAACCCCCATATACCCGCCCTATACACCCCCATTGTTGTTCCTAGTTGTAGAAATAATGCCCGATTGAAAGGTAAAAAGTCATTCGCTTTTACACTTGATCACTCCAAATGTGCATTATATTTATATTTTATTTAATTATTACAAAATTTTGTGTTATGACATTATTAACATATTAACATTTAATATAAATTTTGTAATACAAAGGGTGTATAGTAGATTAAAACATATAGTATAAGTTATTTGCTTAAACAATTAATTCTTACGAAATCATATTAGAATTTATTACTACCTTGTTTTAATATCATGTTACAATCACATTATTTATTTATTATCGGTCGTTAAGATTTATTATGCCACCAAACTAAGAAATACTTATCAAAATTGGTAAAACAATCATTAATATTTGCATTAAGGTATATTATTTATGTCACACTACTTGAGTGAGACCCTTCCCAAAAGCCGTGTTAATGCGGGGATGATTTGTGCATCAGATCCCTTTTTAATTGTATTTTCAAAGTCCTAAACATAAGATTATTTTGCATTATAAGAACAATTTTATTTGTGATGTATTATGTTTTAAGCATTAAAATCTTAACATTTTTAAAATTCTAAATATTAAAATTTTCTATATATTTCAAATAAAAGAGAATTAATAAATAAAATTTAGTTCTTTTGGAAATGTTAAATATTAGAAAAATAATTAAATGATTATTTTATCCAAGTGTGAACTCTAGTTTATAAGGGTAAAAGGTGAACAACATTTTGCTTTGGGGCTTCATACTTTAAATAGTTATTGATAACTTAATTTTAAACTTTTTATTTTACTCTTTATAAGATGATTTTGGCTCAAAAAATTTCTTTTTTTCTTAATCTATGTGTCTAGTCAAATGCTTTTGCATAAATTAAAAAAAAATAATATAGATTAATTAAATAAAGTGAATAACAAGAACACTTGATTAATTAAAACAATTTAAAGTATGTTGTATTTCTATTAGTTTTCTTTTTTGATTATAGTTTTCCCAAAGGAAGGTGAGTGTGTTAATGTAAAATGAAATTATACTCTTTAATTTATTTTTCACTTGAGTAAGTTGAAAAATGTGATGGACAATTAGTTAGTTTTGATAAAAAGCAGCTGTTATAAGTTAACAACATTATAATTGATTTTAAAATTTTAAATATCGGGACTTTTGATATAGTTCAAATAAGGAAAGAGTCGAAAGCCAAAATTTTAATTCGATTTTAACATACTAAGTAAGAATTCGTGTATCTTACAAATAATTAAAAAATTTATAGCTATAATTTTTAATTAATTTCAAAGTTCTAAATATACTAGAATAATAATAATTAATTGATAATTATTTGAGAAAAATAGTAAATGACAATTTTATCTAATGAAGAGCATGTCGTGAAGGAGAAAAAGTTCAATCAATATTTTAAAGGACCTTCATGCTTTAAATATAGTACTAGAAACTATGAACTTGCTTTGCACGTTATCCCCTAAGGAATATTGGGTAATGCTATCCATAGTTGATTACATAGTTTGATACTAGTTTTAGTGTACGCGTTTCTGTGTGTACTCATGTTAATAAGAATAAAATTTTAAAAATAACATTAAAAGATGCGTTGTATAACAATATAAGAATTTAGAAGAAAATTAGTTAATAGATGATTATGTTTAAGAATTTGATCTAATTGATAGTTCATTCCTCAAGTTGTTCTAATACTCATTTCAATAAATAAAAACGTCATAAAAATAGCATTTGATTGAAAGGGAAATGATGCTTCATTTTTATGAGCACTTAAATGCATGCATTATATATATTTCATGTTAATTATTACAAAAAATATTTATATGATTACACTATTAACATATTAACATTTAATATAAATATTAGCATTAAGAAGACGCATTGTAATACAAATTAAGTTGTAAAGTATAGCAAGAACATATAGTATAAGTTATTCATTTAAGCAATTAGCACTTGCAAAAATCGTATCATGAGTTATTATTGACTTGTTTTGCACTAATAATTGATATCATATCACATTATTTTATATAATTGATCGTCCAAATTAAGAAAGATTTATCAAAATTAGTGGAAACAAAACTCTATTTTAAAAGGAAAAAGTGAATGAAGTTTGCTATGAGGCTTCGTACTTAAAATAAATAGTTATAACATAATTTTAAATTTTTTATTTTACACTTTATGAGATGATTTCAACTCAATTTTTTTCTCTTGACGTCTTAATCTATGTGTCTAATCTAACACCTTCACATAAATTAAAACGAACAAATTGTATAGATTTAACTAAAGAGTATGAATAACAAGAACACTTGATTAATTGAAACAACTTCAAGTATGTTGTGTTTTCTATATACTTTTTTTTCAATTGTACAATTTTTTAAAAAATAAAAAAGAAAAGTAACTCAACGTATTAATGCATAATAAAATTACGCTCTTTTAACTTTCTTTTTACCGTGAGTTGAAAAATTATGATGGATAATTAATTAGTTTAATAAATAAAGGATTAATATAAGTTAACAAAATTATAATTAATTTTAAAGTTTTAAATATTAGGACTTTTAATTTAGTTCAAACAAGGGAAAGATTTAAGAAGAAAATTTTTATAAAATTTAAAATACTAAATATAGGAGTTCTTACCTTTTCAAATAAGTAAAGATTTAATACCTATAACTTTGATTAATTTCAAACTCTTAAACATTAGGATAATAATTTAAAAATAATTATTTAAGAAAAATAGTAAATGACAATTTTATCTATAGCAATGTCTTTTATGAAGAGCAAAACGTTCAATCAACATTACGAACGGCCTTCACACTTGAAGATCTTAGAACTCATAGATATGTCAAGTATATTTACATAGAATATTTTTTTAAGTAAATAGGAATAAAATATTATGCATATATTAAATGTTAGATTAGTTGATGAAATCTAAAGAAAGTACCAAAAATTGTTCCATTGAAAGATTGTGTGCGTCTTCAAATGAAACAAAATTGTTTGAAAAAAGTAACAGTATAAAAGTGACTCAATCTCCTTAATTGCGATACAAAATTAGGAATAAATTATTAATGTGTTTGTTTATGATGCTTGATCTTATCTTGTTGTAAATATTTTTCACTTTTCAATATAATTATTGAATAGTATAGTATGAACTTTACATTGCTCTGCAAAAAATAAACTTTAATGGTCAAATATATATATATAATTAAAGTATTATAAAATTTTTCAATTTACAAAATATACTCAAACATATATATAAAAATACATAATACAAATGTAAAATGAGATGAAGATATTATTTTATGCGAATAGATGAAATTTGAGAATGAATAGATGAAAATGTCAGTTACAAAACATAAATTTTAAATCACATAATATCAATATAAGATTCAATTAAAGGAAATAACATACACATATAAAATTTGAAATCACAATTTAAAACATTTCATAAAAAATTACAAAAATTAAAAAATCAAAAAACCAATTATCAAATAAAAAAAATCACAATATGAAAAACAAGATAGATTAATACGAAAATATATAAGGTTGGAGATTGAATCAAAAGTGTTAGATGTAAAAGAGTTGATGAATTAAATTATGTAATTATAAATCTTTTTATAGAAATAGAAGAATTTATAAATTAGGACATTACTATCAAAAAAGGAAAAAATATATAATTTTTGTTTTTTTAAATCATTTATAAAATATTCAGAAAGTAATTGAAAAAATTGTTACTTGTGATAATTTTTCAAATCAAAATTTTTTAAGAATTATTCAAAAATGAAATTCTACTTTAATTTTATTTTTTTAAAGATTTAAAAAATAAATTATTTCATAAGTAGAAAACCGATATAATAAAACATAAGGTAGATAATAAAATAAGGTAGAAAAAAATTCTTGACTTTAAAAAAAGATTCAGCAAAATTCTTTTATTATTTTAAGATTTATATCATAAATAGAGTTATGCCAAAAATAGAAGGTGATGGAATAATAAAAAATAATAATTTTAAATAATAATTGTGTAAAAATAGTAAATGACAATTTTGTCTATTGTGAAGCTTTTTAATGAAAGGTAAAAAGTTCAATCAACATTTTTAAAGACATTCGCACTTTTACTATAATACTAGTCTATGGGTACGCGTCTCACGCGTGTCCCTTATATTAGTAGGAATAAATTTATAAAAATAGCACAAACAATAGTTAAAAGATATGTTTGTGTAACAATATAAGAATTTAGAAAGAAAATTATGAATTTCAAATTGATAATGATTATGTTTAAGAGTTTGATCTAGTCTAGTAGTTCCTTTTCGTTGTTTACTGATACAAAATTAGGATAATACTATTAATATATTCATTTATGATGTAAAAGATCTTGTCTTTTTGTAAATATTTTTTTCACTTTTCAATACATAATTATTGAAAAGTATAGCATGAACTTTTGTACCCTGTAAAAAAAACTTTTATAGTCAAAAAAAAAAAATATAAAAATATAAAATATAACAAAAATAAATAA